>PVIH01010602.1:0-28412 GCA_004025045.1 Sigmodon hispidus
CCACACACACACACACACACACACCTCCCCATGTTTCTTTGCTGGGGTTGCAATAGTTCCCCGGGTTATCTACAGAGGGCGCTATATATACTACAAGAAGAAGGGCCTCCCTCCTGCCCCAGCTCTCTAAAGGAAGCAGCTGGTCATCCCCAACACGAACTCAGTCTGATCCAGGACTTGTCAAGGCATCTTCCCTAAGATAAAATGCAGGCCACTGTGCCTCCAATCACCCACCACAAATAAAAGCTCATTATTTCACTTTTTTCCGTTTTCTTTTCTTTTTAAGTCAGAATACACCAGTCCATCTTGATGCTGTGACTCACTCAGAGTGCCGTAGTGGATGCTCCAGCATTCTTCAGTCTTTAGCTCTGACTCCCTTCTCCAGTCCCCTGCTGGAGTCATCCTCCATGAAATCTCCCCCTCTCTAGTGGGAAAGTGGCTGATGTCTGTGTAGTCATCTTGGCAATTAGGATTTGCTCTGAGGGAGGCCTTGGGGGTCACTCACCTCCCTGACCTCTTTCAGAAGCTCCAGAGCACAGCTGAAGTCGGGGGGCTCCGACGACAGCTGTTCCTTCAGGTGGTCCCAAAAGTCACTGGGCATCGTGTCTTTGCCCTTGGCTTCAAGGCTAGGAGAGGGTCAAACACACAGATGACTCTGCATGAGAAACTGAGGCTCAGAATCTAAGCAAGAGAAAACACCAGGAACAACAGACGGAACACAGCAGGGCTGACTCGCTGAAGCCGAGGTGTGATTTCAAGGCACCCTCAAAAGCAGAAGCATGCCCAGGCGTAGCAGTGAGCCTTCCCTATTTGGCTCTCCATGTGTGTCTGTCCACACAGTGCTGCCCTGAGCAAAGGGGTATACATCATTCCCTTCCACTCCTAAAATCTAGGAAGGCATTTTCCTTTTCTGACAATATTCGAAATGTCACAGACAGACATCTCCAAATCAGTCAGGCTTAAAATAAATTGGCTCGGCCCAGTAAGATGGTATCCCAGCACTCAGGAGGCAGAGGCAGGAGGATTTCTGTAAGTTCCAGGCCACACACACACACACACACACACACTCACACTACTTCCACCCACCTCTTCCTCATAAATACCTATTCTGAGAGCATTCTCTCTCCAGCCATGAGACCTCCCTTTGCTATTGTTCTTTGTTATGACTTTAAACAGTTAAAACAATGTCCACACTGAAAGGCAGAGGCAGGAGGACCAGCCTGGGCTACATGAGGCCCTATCTAAACTAAAAATATACAAAAGCAATTAATATAGACAGGTTTTTTTCAACAAATGCTGTTGGAATAACTAGACTTCCACATGTAGGAACCGAAGTTAAACATTTAGGTGGAAAAAAAGCATCACATTCTTGGACTGTGAATTTTAAATCATTATACTTATCCTCAATAGACTAATCAAAAGAGGAACTACTGTAGTCAACACACTGCCAAGATGGCAAAATTTGGGTTGTTTTCTTCGCTTGAGAAAGTGCAGCCCTGACTAGCCTGCAACTCTCTGTAGACCAGGCTGGCCTTGAACTCAGAGATCTGCCTGCCTCTGCTTTCAAGTCCTAGGATTACAGGTGTGTCTGTGTGCATGTATCATCACACAACGCTGAGTTTATTTTTAATAATTGTGGTGGCACTATTCTTAGTGGTGTGGCCCTGTTGGAGTAGGTGTGGTCTGGTCCTGTGGGGTTTACTTTGTGTGACACTCAGACTGCTTCCGTTACCTGCAGATACAGGACTCTCAGCTCAGCGCACATGCTATGATGATAGTGAATAAACTTCTGAAAACATAAGCCACCCCAATAAAATGTATTTCCTTTGGAAGAGTTCCCTTGGTCATGGTGTCTCTTCACAGCAACAGAAACCCTAAGACAGTAATATTTACTTCTTTATTTATTGGAGAAGGGACATATGGGTCCCAGAAATTAAACTCAGGTTGTCCAGCTTGGCAGCAAGTGTCTGACCTCTGAGTCACAGAACCCCTTGACACTAAGTAATGACGTCAGGAAGTCAAACAGAGAAAAATATAAAAGTCAACACCTGCTTGAAGGTACCATCTTCTCTTCTGAGTGACGATCAGGCTTGGAAGCCTCGTGAACTCTCTCCATTAAACCTGTAATTGAAAGAACTTCTGGTGAAGCCGGGCAGTTGTGATTCACACA
Source organism: Sigmodon hispidus (assembly GCA_004025045.1). Classification (NCBI taxonomy): domain Eukaryota; kingdom Metazoa; phylum Chordata; class Mammalia; order Rodentia; family Cricetidae; genus Sigmodon; species Sigmodon hispidus. Next base: position 2,171 of record PVIH01010602.1, read on the forward strand.
CCTTTATCCCAGTACTAGAGAGGCAGAGGCAGGCAGGTCTCTGAGTTCGAGGCCAGCCTGGTCTAGAGAGCTAGTTCCAGGACAGCCAGGGCTACACCAAGACCTTTGGGGGCACACTGTGAACCCACATAAACCTGAACCTACTCTGTCACTCATCTGAGGCCCCAAGGCCCTCCTCAGAGTTCACTCAGCAACACCAGGTATTTGTGTTTCACCATGAAAGTGCTGGAAACACTCTGAGGAGTCCAATACAGAGGAGGAAAAGTTAGTTCAGGTAAGCAAAAAGTGAAGCTGACTGAAAGATAAAGTTGTCCTAGTATAAAAAAAAAAATCACAAAACAGGAGGATCTCTGACCTTGAGGCCAGCCTGGTGTGTAGACCGAGATCAAGTCCAGAACAGCCAGAGCTACACAGAGAAACCCTGTCTCAAAAATTTAAAACTAAACAACAATAACCACAAGGCTACAAAGAAACAACTGTGGTTTGCAAAAATAATCAAAGACATACTTGTTTATTGGGCCAGGTTTCCTCCTGTGCTTTGCCTCTGCTGCCCCCACGAACGGGGCTCACATTCGTGTGGAGTGCAGCATTAGTTACTTGGTTTTCTAAGACAGTAGTTCCCTGGTTTTAGGGTTTCACAGACCAGGAAAATTTCCAAGATGATTTTAAGATTTCAGATCACAACTGGCCAATTCTTTGTGTTGTCAAGTATGGATAAAAAATAAATCTATTCCAGGATTATCCAGACCACCCAGACTTTATAACTACTAAACGGGGCGTGGCTGGAGAGATGGCTCAGTGGTTAGTAACACTGACTGCTCTTTCAAAGGACCGGGGTTCAATCCCAGCACCCACACTCTGGTGATATATTGTATATTTAAAAAAAAAATAGTCTGAAATATCAGAGGGCAGAGCCTCCCACAGAGCCAAACCATGAAGGTCGGGGAGTGGTGACCCACACCTTTAATCCCATCACTCAGGCAACAGAGCTCCATCTGGATCCCTGTTAGTTAGGCCCAGCAGAGCCAGGCAGCGCATACACACCTTTGCTCCCAGCGCTCATGATCCCACCTTTCTGCTCCCTGGACTGAGAAAACACACCCCTTTAATCCCAGCTCTAGGAAAGTTGAACCAGGAAGAGGGATGGGTGGGTGGAGATGGGGGGTGGAGGGGGTTCACCTTCACCTGGCTTCTCATTTTTTAGCTGAGGATGAAGAGGATTGCTTTCAGAGGATTCTTGGAGACAGGCTGAGTTGACTGGGTGAGAAGCGGCTATAGTTTGTTTTTATCTATGATATTTCAGCTTTTCCCTAATATCTGGCTCCAGGTTTTTATTATAATACCAAATAGAGTTTGTGTAATATCTGGCACTCAACTTTTAGGGTATGAATTTGAAAAAAAGACTCTTGCCTGTGGCTTTGCCGCCACCAGCACAGGCCAGAGCTACATGTGGCAGGAGTCTCTGCGCAGCTGCCCAGGATTTCCATTCGGAGTTGGCCTCCAGCCAGCTCTGCCTTTCAGGCAGTTCCCTCCACAAGTGTCTCTTCTACATGAGCACCAAGGTGAGTATTTCAGACAGCAGCTTCCCTCTCCTGGGGGTCATTGCTTTCCCTGAACCCCCTCCCTAAGCTGCTGCCACACTAGGTGGCTGCCACACTTCATCCTCATCTGCATCGCCATCAGCAGATTTGGTGAGTTAATTGGGATTTCTTAAAAGGAGCAACTAGTTTAAGACAAAAGGAGTTTTTATCCCACATTAAAAAATAGGAAATAATGTTGCAATGGAAAAAATTTTGGTCTTTAATAAAACTCTAGATGGTTTGAAAATGGAACCATTAAGGGAGCGAAGGATAATTAATGTAGATGGGATTTTAGTAATATCTATTATAAATATCATTTGTTTGATTATTCTTGTTTTATCTTTTAAAAAGTTGGTTGATATGAGTGCCAAGAAACAAATATTAAAAAACTTCGTTAAGACAGAGCATAGAGATATTCAGACCCAGACAGAGGGTCTTAATATGTCCAGTAACTTTGTAGGAATTACCAAATGATAGCAATTGTGTAAGAGCTGAACAGACTACTGTGCAAATGTTAGATTTAAGGAAATTCAAGGAAGTAATAGTCACATATGGCATGCATTTACCATTTGTAAAGCAAATGTTAAATTCCTGGTCAACGTGCAAAAAAACTATCTCTGAAGACTGGACGATATGTTCACAGCAGTTTTAGAGGCCGGGCCTCAGTTATAATGGAAGACCTGGTGGAAGGATGAAGCTAAAACCATACAACAAAGCAGTGGAGCTAGAAAATTTGAAATCTCCAAAGACCAACTTCTTGGGGACAGAGATTATGCAAATGTAGAAAGGTAATCATTATATGATAACCACATCCCGAATTTGTGCTGAATGGCAACCTTGAATGCTTGGGATAGAATTGAAGAAGTAGGAAAGAAAAGAAAATTGATTCCTTTACAAAAGTTATCCAAAAGCAAAAAAAAAATCTTTACATATTTCTTACAAAGATCAACTTCAGCAGCAAGTAGCACGGTACCAGATTCAGAAGCTAGGCAATTAACAATTGAATCTCTGGCTTTTGAAAATGTTAACTCACAAAGAGATGGCTCAGCGGTTAAGAGCACTGATTGTTCTTCTGGAGGACCTGAGTTCGATTCCCAGCATCCACATGGCAGCTAACAACTGTCTGTAATTCCAAGATCTGACACCCTTACACAGTTATACATGCAGTTATACACCAATTCACATAAAATAAAAATAAATATTTAAAAAAAGGGGGGCTGGAAAGCTGGCTCAAAGGTTAAGAGCACTGACTGTTCTTCCAGAGGTCCTGAGTTCAATTCCCAGCATCCACATGGTGGCTCACAACCATCTATGATGATATCTGGTACCCTCTTCTGTATACATAATAAATAAATAAATCTTTAAAAAAAAGGAAAAGATAATGTTAACTCACAATGAAAGGATACTTAGGCCATTAGAAGCAAGATCAGCACCCTTGGATAATTTGATCCAGGAACATAACTAATATGGAATCTCATAACTATGATGATTATTGGGTAAAAGAAGTTATTTCTAGGGGTTTGAAGAAAAATCAAAATATCAAATGCTACAACTATGGAAAACAAGGTCACCTAAAAAGGGACTATAAACAAGGCACTCCCAGAAACATTTTTTTCTAAAAATAACCTCAAAAGAACACTGCTCCCTTCTGGAGTGTGCAGAAGGTGTGGCAAAGGCAGGCACTGGACCAATGAGTGCACGCCAGCAAGGGACAAAGTAACTTTTTGCTGTTGAAAAATACACTGAGGGGGCTTCCAGAGGCCTCATATTAAGTCCAATTCAGTTTTATTCTGTCATCATGCAGGAAAAACCTTCCCAGAGAAATTAAAGAACCTAAAGCCTATTCTAAAAAAAAAAAAAAAAAAAAAAAAAAAAAAACCACCTGCTCTGGATGATAGAACAGTTAAAGAAAACAAAACAAAAAAAATTAGGAAAAACCATAAAGCAAATATTTTGGCAAAGTTATAAACAAAGGACAAAATTAAAAATATTAATAAATGATAAATGAAGTTGTCATTGAAGGTCTGATAGACACAGGTACAGATGTAACAATAATTTCACCAGGATCTTGGCATCCAAATTGGCCCCTTCAGAAGGTAAATGTTCATCTTTTAGGGACTAGAACATTATCCCAGGTAAAACTGAATTCGAGATGGCTCAAATGTATAGGGCCAGAAGGATAGAGAAGAAAATGAAAGCCATATGTGGCTAACATTGCCAAGAATTTATAGGGATGAGGTTTATTACAACAACCGAATACTCAGATTAACAGTCTTCTAAACTCAGATATGAACCATAAACCAATATATGTTTCTGAGAAAAATTTTACAAGATATTGTGAGAAACAGTTACGAACCATTCAGGTTGTATAAAAATAAGGCACAACCGATGCTGATCTTTCAAAGGCACCCACATCACTACCTTTGAATGGTTAACAGATAAGCCTATATGTGTTGCACAAATCTGGATTGTACTGAAAGAGACTCAGAGCCAGATATGGGGAAAGGCTGAAATATCAGAGAGGAAACACCACAGTCAAATCTCATCCAGCTGTCTTCCAGCTTCCTCAGCCTTGCTCCTGGTGGCTTCTCCCTCTGCTGGTTTCCTACACTACCTTAAATACCCTTCTCAGCAGCTGTATTCCATCCAGGTTAGGACTAAAGGCAGGAACTACTCTACTTGGTAGTCAGCCTTAAACTCACAGAAACACAGAAAGTTCTCTGTCTCTGGAGTTATGAGATCAAGGGTGTGGTTCATCACTCCTGGCTTTTCCTGTGCTGGGATTAAAGGTGTATGCCATTGAATCCCATCTGTTTGGCCTTGTACTCAAAGATCAAGAAATTCCTGAGCTGTCTGCCTAGTTTTTGACTGAGGGCTGATATCTTAATATTTCAGGTTTTATTAAATATGTAGCATATCACCACATATCCCCTTTTGTGTCAAAAATAAAAGAGAAAGTTATAGCTAACATAGGAAAGACCATATACAATAGGTACAACAATTATATACAACATATACAAACAATAATTACATGAGGAATATCCAGTTCATTAAATTGACAAATTCAAAGAAAATATTCCATTATTTATCCTATTTTGTTGAGTCCAAAAGATTGTACCTAATCCACTTTGTATCTAACTTGCATTGCTAACTAAAAACTATATTTTGATGTCTCTTAAACACTAACTTCTAAGTGAGTTTCTTTTCTAAAACTGTCACTAGAAAACTATAGTTTCTGGGCCTGGAGAGTTCTTCCAGAGGATCGGGGTTCAATTCCCAGCACCCACATGGCAGCTCACAACTGTCTGTAGTTTCAGTTACCAGTTTCAGGCAAATACCAAGGTAAATAGATAAATAAAGTTTAAAAAAATTAAATTAAAAAAAAAGAAAAGAAAACTATAGTTTCCTCGATGTCCATAATCTTCTCTGAAGTGGATTGGTGCTGCCATAAGCAGACATCCCATTGTCAAAAAAATAATAAAAACCTATATTTTTAAAAATATCTTAAGTGCCATATTCTATGGTTCTCTGAAGTGTTTGAAGGAGACCTGTCTATCTAAAATATATCTGATCTTGAAATCATATCTAATATGACTATAAGAATGACTGTAATATCTAACTACTAACTTGCATTTCTTTCTGTCTTAATTAGTTGGTAATAATAACTTTCATGAACTAGCAATTTATATTATATTGTTAGATGAACTGTATAATTCTAATACCTTGAATAGAGATATATGTACAGTGACAAAATTAATCTCAACCTTATATCAATATACACAATTTGTATGCAGTATACAAAAAAACCCAATACAATGTAAAATATTTAAAGCTAGTAATTCCTTTTTAGAAGTAGATTCAATAATCTACCTGTTGGTTTCGTGCATGAGAAGAGATATACACACACACACCCTCACACTACCAAGGCCACACAGGGTTTATTTAAGAGAGTTCCCAGGCGGGTACAGAAACAGAAGCAGGACAGAAGGAGATAAGAAGAGAGCGCCATTCTCTTTTTGAGAGAAGGGGTGTGCACGGGTTTACTTATAATAATTCTTGGCCTGTAAAGAGCTATGAACAGAAGGTTCTCCCACAGGGAATGATAAATAGCCCCATTTGTGCCAATATTTTGCACAAAAGCCATTAGAAATGATATGTAAGCAATTTCACAGTCATTTACCTCTACATGGATGACTTCTTCTTGGCTGACTCAAATGTACTTTAGAAAGAGTGTTTGAAGAAGTGGAAAAAAGTTTGCCTGCTTGGGGATTACAAATTGCTCCTGAAAAAATACAAAGAGGAGATTCTATTAATTATTTAGGATATAAAATAGGTCTACAAAAAAATTAGACCCAAGAAGGTGCAAATTAGAAGACATAGATTGCAAACTCTTAATGATTTCCAAAGATTGCTAGGAGATATTTCCACTATATGGCCCAATATTAGGATAAAAAAAATAAACTGGATAATTTGTTCGAAACCTTAAATGGTGACAAGGATTTAAATAGTCCAAGAGAATTATCAGCTGAAGCTAAGAGAGAATTGGGCTTGGTGGAAAAGAAATTACAAAATGCACATGTGGATCATGTGAATCATGTGGATCTAAACCTTAATTAAATTCTGGTTATTTTACCCTCCAAGCATGCCCCTGCAGGAATTCTATGCAAATAGAAAATATTATATTGTGGATATTTCTGCCACATAAACAGAGTAAGAAATTAAAGATATACATGAAAAAGATTTCTGATTTGATTTTTAAAGAAAAGTTAAGACTTCATCAGTTGGTAGGAATAGACCAGCAGAAATTGTTGTACCTTTAACTAACGAAGAAACTGACCAATTATGAGTAGACAGTGAACACTGGCAAAAAGCTTGCAGTAGTTTTTTGGGGTGGGGAAGAGATTAATAACAGTTATCCCCAGATCAAAAGAATTCAATTTATAAAGGGAACTAACTGGATTGTTCCTCATGTTGTATGGGGAACACCCATCTTTGGAGCCCCTACATTTTATACTGATGCAAATAAATCAGGAAACACAGGTTACAAGTCAGAAAATTTAAGTAAAGTGTTTTAAAGCCCTTATAATTCTGTCAAAAAGTCAAGATTATATGCTATTGCGGTGGTATTAATGGACTTTACAGACCCTCTTAACATAGTCACTGACTCTCAGTATGCAAAAAAACATTTTTTATACATTGAAAGTAATAACTTTATTCCTGATGAGTCACAACTAACTTCATTATTTATTCTTGTACAAGAAATAATCAGGACTAGGGATCATTCCTTCTATATAGTAAACATCTGATCCCATATGGGTCTGCCAGAACCTCTAGCACAAGGTAATAATGAAACTGATCAATTATTAATAGGAAATGTGATGGAGGCCTGAGAACTTCATAAAAACATCACATAAATAGCAAAGGTTTAAAAAAGGATTTCTCCATCACTTGGCAACAAGCCAAAGAAATTGTAAAAACGATGTTCCTGTTCCTTCTATAAACAAATTCTATTACCAGGAGAAAGTAATCCTAAAGGTATACATAGAAATGAAATTGGGCTAGAGAGATGGCTCAGAGGTTAAGAGCACTGACTGTTCTTCCAGAGGTCCTGAGTTCAATTCCCAGCAACCACATGGTGGCTCACGACCATCTATGATGATGTCTGGTAACCTCTTCTGTACATGGTATACATAATAAATATTTTAAAAAAAACTTTAAAAAAGAGAAATGAAATTTTACAGATGAATGTTTCATTTTACAGAACTTGGAAAATTAAAATATGTACACTATATAATAGATACATTTTCAGGATTTCAATGAGCAACTGCTTTGAGTTCAGAAAAGGCTGATTCTGTAATCACACATTTGCTAGAAGTTACAGCCATCATGGGAATACCTGTACAAGTTAAGACTGGCAATGTTCTAGCATGTGTCTCTAATAAAATGAAACAGTTTTTTGCTTATTATAACACAAAGCATATCACAGGTATACTATACAATCTAACATGGCGAACAGTCATAGAGAGATCAAATCAGAAATAAACTACATAATCCTTATTAACTTTGAATTTTCTCAGTGCTAATGAGAAAGGAACAACAGCTGTGTAGCTGAGATGAACCAGCGTCACAGACTACTCTAGCCAGGACTTGAGACAATCCCTGCACTTTCCTGTTATACAGAGACTGAACAACAAATAATACAGCTACTTATTTCAGGATTAGACAATTAACAAAAATTTTTCTTTGCAGGATCCCCTGAAGATGCTATTACTCCCAGTCAGCAGGAAATAAATTTAAGAACATATTCCCAAAAGGTGGAGTGGGTGGTTTTTGGTCTTTCAGTGGTTTATATATAACCATCATTACTTAGGATGATTGGTTACAAACTGTTATTGGTAATAAACAGCTGAACAAGGGACATTAAATTCAGGGTTGTTTGAAAAAAAAAAAAAGGCGGGGGCTGGAGAGATGGCTCAGCGGTTAAGAGCGCCGTCTGCTCTTCCAGAGGACCCGGGTTCGATTCCCAGCACCCACATGGCAGCTAACAACTGTCTGTAGTTCCAGTTCCAGGCAAAACACCAAGGCAAATAAATAAATAAATAAAGTTTAGAAAAAAAAAAAGATAGGAACAATTGTTCCCAAAAAAAAGAAAAAAAAGGAAAAAAGGGGGGCACAGATATGATAGATTATTAAATCTATTTTTAAAAAGCTACTAGTTTAAAATAATTTACATTTGATTAAATTTTTATATATTGTATAAAAATTGTGTATATTGATACAAAGTTGAGATTAGTTATTGTACTTATATTTCTACTCTTGTTCAAGGTATTGTATCTGTACAGTTCATCTAACAATATAACACAAATTGCTAGTTCTTGAAAGTCATTATTATCAACTAATTAGGATATAAAGAAATGCAAGTTAGTAGTTAAGACATTATAATCAAACTTACATTAGATAGGTTTTCAGGGTCAAACAGATATATTTTAGATAGATAGGTCATCTTCAAACAGAGATCTACAGAATATAACATTTAAGATACTTTAATAACAGGTTCTTTTTATTTTTATGACAAGGATACATGTCTGCTCCTGACAGCACCAATCTACTTCACAGAAGATGGTTTGTTTGTGGCAAAATTAACCAGTGGCAAGAAAGTGCTCTTGCCTTGTCTGCTCAATGTCCAAAATGGACAAGCAGGACACACAAAAAAGAGCTGCCAAACCATGCCAAGACAAGGCAGGAAGGCCTTTAAGAATATCCTGCTTCAAAGATAAGTCTGTCAGATATGATAGGTTTGTAGGTTGAAAATGGATGCCCCAAAGCTGCAGGGGAACCTTAGGTGTCTGTCCAAGCAGCCAACTGTTTCTGTCTTCTTTCACACTTCTTTGGAGGTGACTTGCTTGCCCTTCCTATTTAGCTAGTTAATATTATTTCCTTCTCTGGTCTCTGAGGGGGTTGAAGATTATAGATTTATTATATTATATATAATATACTTATATATTATAATACAATATAATATAATACAACACTAAGAGGTGTAAAGTGCATAAGTTTGAGAAACATCAAAAGATAGTTTTCAGTTGGCAATACAAGGTAGAGAGAAAGTCAATTAGGTACAATCCTTTGGACTCACCAAAATAGGACAAATAATAGAACACTTCCTTTGAATTTATCAGTTGTTAATGGACTGGACATTATTGATGCAATTATTGCTTGTATACACTGTATATAGTTGTTGTACCTACTGTATATAGATTTTCTTAGATTAGTTATAACTTTTTAAAAATTTTGACACAAAAGGGGATATGTGATGATATATTGTGTATTTAATAAAAACAGTCCAGAATATTAGAGGACAGAGCCACCCACAGAGCCAAGCTACCAAGGTCAGAAAGTGGTCACACCTTTAATCCCATCACTCTCTCTGGATCTCTGAGTTTAAGGCCTACCAGAGCCAGGCAGTGGTGGCACTTTTAACCCTAGCACTACGACAGCTGAACCAGAGTTCAGCTTGCCTGGCACTTCCTTTTCAAGCTAAAGACATTCATTGAGTCAAAGGATTCGTGAACGCAGGCCTGAGGAGTCGGCTAGTGAGAATTGGCTGTGGTTTGTTTATCTCTCTGATATTTCAGCTTCTCCCCAATATCTGGCTCTGGGTTTTTATTATATACTAAATAGAATTTGTCCAATACCCACATGGCAGCTCACAACTGTCTGTAACTCTGACACCTTCATACAGACATACATGCAGGCAAAGTATCAATGCAAATAAAATAGAAAAGTAAAATAAAATGAATATTTAAAAAAAAAAATGAAGAAGGGAACAGTCAACAGGGACTGAGGACACTGGCCATACTATTTTTGTAAATTTATGTCTTTTAACATGGTTACTACTGCAGTGTGGTGGTGGCTCACACCTTTAATCCCAGAACTTGGGAGGCACAGGCAGGTAGAAGTCTGTGAGTTCAAGACCAGCCTGGTCTACAGAGTAAGTTCCAGAACAGGCTCCAAAGCTACACAGAGAAACTCTGTCTCAAAAAACCTAAATAAATAAATAAATAAATAAATAAATAAATAAATAAAAGACGACTATTTCACTTTGCAGTGCCTGTGTGGGGGCCAGAAGATAGTCTGCCCTGGGAACCAAAGGAGACTTGTGTGGAGGGCTTGAGCTGTCCCACAGGCCTGGAAAGGTAGAATTTTTATATAGTAAAAGATTAAAATAACGGTAGAGAATATTACATAGGACAACGCTCTCTCTATCTTTTAGAAACATGACAGAAGTTTTTAAAGTCAGAATGGTAGCCTTCAGACAGTAAAGGAAGAAAGGGCACACACAGAAAAAAAAAAAAAAAAAAAAAAAAAAAAAAAAAAAAAAAAAAAAAAAAAAAAAAAAAAAAAAAAAAAAAGAGCACGGAATATAAATAATGAAGGGACTCGCTGGGTTTTACTTTGCAACAGATCTGAAACATCTCAAAATAGGAAAGGTGATTGTGCACTTTCACAGAAAATCCAGAGTTCTTTCTGAGTTATATATATAAATGAACTAGAGCGATGACTGAGTGGTTCAGCCCACTGGCTGCGTTTCCCTAACAACTGAGTTCCGTTCCTGGTCTCCATGTCCAGTCCCAGGGCATCTGACGCCCTCTTCTGGCCCTGAACACAGATGTGCACAGACATATGTCCAGGCAAAACACCCATACTTATAAGTAGAATTAAATATCTTTTTATAAAAACAAGGTGAACTGATGCTGCTGGACATATCTGCAGCCCCTCTGAAATACTCCAGCCAAGATGGCTGGCACAACACAGTCAACTATGTAAACAGACCCACTATTAACTCAGAGTACTAGCTGAGAATTAAAAGGGAACCTTCAAAGGCGGGCTGAGCTACAGAGGCGTCCTTAAGAACTGGAGAAACTTTTATAAAACCCGCCAAGTGTAACAAAGCCGCCAAGTCCAACACTAACGCGCCCCAGAACAAGCGTGATGCTCAGCAGGTGTAACTAAAATAGGATTCCTAAAAATCCAGGTCGCCCAAAACAAAAAAACTGCAAAGACAAAATAACCCTAACATGTGAAATCTTTTAAAGGGAGTTTACCTATGGACTTAATTATCTCAAGCTGATGGTTTCCCGGTGCTGAGGCCAGCAAACCACAAACACCTGGAGCCTGGCTCGAGTCATTTTGTTAATCAGCAGCGACCCCGCGTGGCCACCGGGAGAAAGACTAACTGTAGAGCGTCCCGGGAAAGCCAGGGAAGCTGCGGACTCGCGGTCCCCGCACTTGGGGAGTCACGGGGTCCCAGGAGCCGCAGACCCTGCCTCCAGGGACACGTGGGTGGCGATCTGCAGCCCGCGCCCCCGTGGGAACGCTGGGCTGAGGGCAGCCGACAGTTGAACCTACTTGATCGGTGGCCTTGGGCGCTGCCTTCCCGGGTGTGTCCCGCGTGGGACTCACGGGAGGCGCCCTCTGCCGTTCTGGGCTCCTTCCGGGCCGCCCTCTCCTTCACGTTTGGCATCTTGGTGGTGTTGGTATCTGGGTGGGCGACAAATGTTGGAGGGCAGGTCAGGGCCAGAGGGACCAGGGAGGAAACTGAGGCAGCAGGGCAAAGAGGGCCAGCGTCCCCCTACCCTTCACCCCTTACCCCGTCCCTCGTCAATCCCCCTCCTTCTCTCCCTCCTCACCTCCACCTCCGCCCGCTCGCTCTAGCTGGCTCTCGGGCGGGCGTGGGGGCGGGTGGGCGGGCTCGGGCTAAACCACCTAGGAGGGCGTGGCCGAGGGAGGGGCCTGGGAGGTGGGCGGAGCCACTGAGCCCCTCGTAGATTCATCACGCGCCGCCCCCCCCCGCATCTCGGGGCCTGGGCAGGAGTGGGAGCTTCCAGGATTTGAAAACAAACCCCTTAGGTGTCCTGGCAACGCATCCCTCCCCTAGCCACTAGCCACCGACCACCTGCGGCTATTTAGGGCTAGATCAGGGATGGATGGATCTCAGCTATGGAGGAGGGGAGCTGGCGTTGAACTTCTGACCCTCCTGTCTCCTCCTGAGTGCTGGGATCACTGGTGTGAACCAGCGTGAAGGGTTCATGGGCTGGGGATGGAAAGGGCCTCAAGTACTCCATTGACTAAATTCAGTCCCCAGCCCTCAGAGTCCTAGATGGGGGTGCAGAGAGGCATGGTGTTCTTCCAGAGGACCACAGTTCGAGACCCATCACCTACAGGGTTGCTCATAGTCATTTGTAACTCCAATGTCAAGGCATCTGACGCCCTCTTTGACCTCTTGGGGCACTGCATGTGGTGCACTTAAATATATGCAGGTAAAACACCCATACACAGAGATTATATCAATCTTTTGTTGTTTAATCTTTAATCCCATGCCTCTGCCTCCAGAGTGCATGGGATTAAAGGCACCTGCCGCCGCCTCAGTTTAGATAATTTTAAAAAAAGGAAGAGGGATGTAGTCTGGTTCTCTTCTCAGCACTGCTTAATACAAGCATGGTAACACATGCCTGCAATCCCAATATTTGGGATGCGGAGGCAGGAAGATTAGAAGGCTACTTATGAGTTATAGGATAAATGGGACCCTGTATGTCTCACAAAAAGAGAAATGAACTTCAAAGGAAGGAAAGGAGAAAGAGAAAGGACAGGCAGCGCTCTGGTCACTGGCCAGCTCAGTCTCCTTGCAGAGACGGTGCTGGACAAACTTTTCTTCCTTAGACACTTGTATCATCTGCTCTAACAACCTCGGCCCTGGCTCTTGCCTTGTTAGCGTGAGTGTGAATTTCAACAGCTCATAGCTCTGAGGCAGAAAAACTGAAGAAAGGAAAGTTTTCCTCTAAAAGCTCATGAGACTCTGGGGTTCAAGAACACAAGAGAGGGGGTCTGGAGAGATGACTTAGAGATTGGGAGCACTGACTGTTCTTCCAGAGGTCCTGAGTTCAATTCCCAGCAACCACATGGTGGCTCACAACCATCTGTGATGATGAGATCTGGTGCCCTCTTCTGTATACTGCATACATAATAAATAAATCTTTTTTTAAAGAAAGAACACAAGAGAGATCCAGAAAGCCTCACCATCCATCCGAACTGTAACATACACTAACGCTCCCTGGCATTTCCCTCCAGCTGTCAACTGCGAAGCAGCCTCACCTTCGAAAGTGGGCAGATGTCATACTGTGATATTTTCTCTGTCACATACTGAGGTACTTAGACTCCACTGCTGAGCTGTCCTTTAGAAGGAACAGCAGAAGCTGGAAGGGTGATAGCCAAATGGCAGCCCACAAACCCGATGCCCTCCTTGCCTCTGAGAGCTTCTGCCTGCACATGAAACACATAAACTCACACGGGGTGTGAGCATGTGTGCACACACACATATAAAAATAACACAGACACCGGCGAGATGTCTCAACTATTAGGACAGCTCCAGGTGGTCCGGCACCCTCTTTTGCCTTTGAGCATTAGGCATAAACATGACACCCATATACATATACAGCTACACACACACACACACACACACGCAAGCAAAACACAATCTTTTTACATTAAAAAATAATTTTTTTAATTTCTCCATGTAGCCCCAGCTGTCCTGGAACTCAATCTGTAGACCAGGCTAGTCTCAAACTGGTTCTGCCTCAATACTGAGTTTAAAGGCATGTGCCACCACACCAGGTCAAAATCTTTAAAAGAAAAATTCAGAATTCTGTTTGGGCATTTTAATGTCTGGGAGAAAGTTTTTTTTAATAGCACATTTTTCCCCCTATAAAAACAGCATTGCTATAAAGATCTCCCTCGATTCCTTGTGAAATCGCTGTTATTCTTAATATCTAAGTTCTTGTGTCAGCAAAATGTGCTAATGGGTTAAGGAGTCAGTTTCTAAGCCTGGTGACCCAGGTTCAATCCCAGGACTGATTCCTACCATAGAAGACTGTAAGCCACCCTCACAGTTCACACTCCGCACGGACACATTCGTACACATATACGCGCAAGTAAACGGTCATTAAAAAATTTTAAGATCTAATTTCCCTTGGAGGTTTGGGGAGAAAGCGGGGCAGGCATTGGGTGGGTGGGCAGTTGTTGTTGGGGGGAGCTTGTGGGGGGAAGCTAAAACAAGGAGACTGGCAGAGGGAGACTAAGAAGTGTTTTCCTAGGGTCAGGCACAGTGCAGACTCCATGATCCGTATCATTAATAGTTATCAGAACCATCCAGGCAGAAGTTGGGGTCAAGGAGCAACAGCTATGAGATGAGATAGGGGCTCCTTCCCTTGGGGCTTTGTTAATAGCTGACTTGTCCATTAATGGTTTACTCGATGCTTTTACATTCCAAATGCATATGACCTTCACACAGCCCTACCCATGCAATTAGGCAAAAGTGGGCATCATGTAGGACTGTTCCCAGGTAAGAGATGCAAGATGAGAGCTGTTTCAACGCGTAACCAAAGGCATGGATGGTTAAATGTCTTGACATTTTGTTTTTGTGAAACAAGGTTTCTCTGTGTAGAAACCAGGCCACCAGGCTGGTCTCGAACTCACAGAGATACACCTTCTTCTGCCTCCTGAGTGCTGGGATTAAAGGTACGTGCCACCACCTGATGTGGGATGTCATATATGCTGTGAATGGACTGCAACCAGGCATGTGCTGTTTCTCCAGACTTCAGGGAGCATTCACTTTGCTTTAACCTTCTGGCCATAATATCTCTAATTAATTTATTGAGACTGAGCCTCGCTCTGTAGCCCTGGCTGGCCTCATATTGAATATGTAGCCCAGGCTTCTTCATACTTCTGCCTCCCAAGTGCTAGGTTACAGATGTGCAATACCACACCTCCTTCTACATCTGCTCTAACACTCAACTCCGGCTCTCCCCTTCCATCATTTTGCGAATTCCTGACCTAGGAGGAAGGCCTTCCTGTCTCCTGTGTCCCCACATCCCAGTCTGAGAAACAGTCCAACCCCAGCCTGATGGCTCATACCTGCAATCCCAGCACTAGGAAAGTAGAAGCAGGAAGCTCAAGGGTTCAAGGCCATCCTCAACTATGAAGAGAGTTTGAGACCAGCCTGGGCTACATAAAAACCTGCAGAAGGAAAAAGTAGATGAGGAGAAAAGCAGAGACAGATGGGAGAAAGTAACAAAGGAAATAGAGGTGAGGCCTCTGCAGCTGCGAGTCCCCTGGGTCACAATCGCCCCACACAGAATGTCAGCCCAAGAGTATGAGCCATTCTCGGTTACAGCCTTGTGTCCACCACCCCTCTCAGAAGCAATGATACTGAAAGGTGGTTGTATGCACAAAGATGTTCTGATGGAACAGTGGATACAAAGCAAGGAATGGGCAGGAAATGGTCCTTCACAGCTACGAGGGACACAGAAGTTCACATTTCAAAAGAAATCCCCAGTGCAGACGGGAACGCTCAAACCAAACAAAGGCAAAAACCATCTAATTTTACCAAAGTCATCTTGAGCTTGAGAGAGTAAATGACTGGGTTAAGGTCACCACTAATTTATGGAAAATTTGAGGGAAGAACCCATAGCCCAGTCTGTTTACTGTGTGATGTATAGAGCTTTGCAAGAGTAAATGCTAATACTGTAAATAAATATTTACATTTCTGTAGGGAAAAAATGTAAATGATAGGCCATGGGATGGAAAAAGTAAAGGCTGGAGTTAAATAGAGTTCAAGCTAGTCAAGCCCACTGGAAGATAAACAGTCAACTAAAGTGGTAGAGACACGGAAATACCGGGCGGGACATTTAAATGGAACCAGTGGGAGTAGTGTAAACCAGGACCCACTCCACCGGGGCCTCTCTTACACACAGAACCGCACGTCAAAACTATTTGCTTTAGGCTCTTGACAAATGGGTTTCTTCCCACAGACCCCCAAGGTTATGAAAAAGGCTGAGGAAATCTGGGGATGGCCGGGAAGTGGTCCCTAAGAGCATGATGAGTGACAGAGCCCCTGGAGGAGGCTCAAAGCAGAGGACAAATGAAGGTTCTGGAGGTAGCAATGACTTCCTGCTTCTGACCGCTCGCTCTTGCTTCACCAGCCTTTAAGAGGCTTTGCTCATCCCTACCCCAGGGCTTGCACCCTATGGATGTCGCTCACCATCCTCACTTCCTCAGAGAAACTCCTGGGGTCTGCTGCTAGATTCTGTCTACACACTATGTCTTTTCTCTAGAGCAGCCATTAAAACTTACAGTCACAGGTTTGCTTCAACAATCTTTATTGAATTGGGGGTGACAGGAGAAGAGGTGCACAGGGCCCCTCGGCCAGAAGGGGGCAGCAGAGAGCAGCGATCTGTCACAGGCAAACTTGAGACCTCCCTTCCTCCCCCTCCCTCCTCCCCAGTGACTCAAGCACCAACTTGAAAAGTTCCCTTAGCTGTGTCCCCAAGACAATTGCTCCTTGTGCCCAGGACACAGGCGCGAGTTACACTGTTCCCAAAGAACCATATTCAGTTGGTTTTCAACTCTGGGGAAAGCTGGCAACCTCTTTGTGGGCTTTTTTTTTTTTTTTTTTTTTTAATAGTTGGAGGGACAATTAAACCTTTATGGGCCCCAGAATGTACCTATATGCAGACATAAATAATCATTTCTGTCCAATATGCTTTCTGGCAATGGAGGATTTTTTTTTTCCCCTGCCATGCAGAGCAAAGCTGAGCTCAGGTCCTAGAAACCCGTTTTGATCAGGGCAGATGACAGGAGTCATGACTCTGACCCTAAATATGACACCAGCCCTTTCTCATAAAATGGACACATCACAGGCCTCAGGCCTAACTGGTCTTAAATAAATCACTTACAAATTCCCAAAGCCTTTCCAGAAAGCCACTGGGCTTTTAGGCCAAGAAAACGCATTTTTCTTCTTGTGTTACTCCAGGCCCAAATGGTCCATTTGTCAAGAAGCTTGTCTGCTCTCAACACAGCACAATGCATTCATATACTTCCAACTCTGTGTCCTTGAATGGTCCACGGGATTTCATTTTAATCCAATAATATCATTAAATGCTCCAGGGGGCTCCCTTCTTAAAGGAAGGTTTGAGCAAACCCTTTTGTTGAGTGAGGCAGTCTTTTGTAAGGCAAATGACCAGCGACCAATTTTGTTTTCGAAATCTTTGGATTTCACATAGGCCATTTCCTTAAATGAGGGCCCACTTGAGGTGGTGGCCTACATTTTATTTTTCTGACTTCGGTGAAGGCTCGCTGTCATTATACTCAGGACTGGACAGGGATGAAGGCATCACAAACTAGCCAGAGAAATAAATCAGTTTCAGTCACTCATGTCCTCTAATTATCTGTGTTGAGAACAGAGGATAATGGCCTGGCAAAGAGTTAGGCATTGGAGGGCCAGTCTATTTGAAGTTGATCTCAAAAGAAATGTATGAGAAGTTTCGGGGGGCATTGCTGTAGGGGTTCTTAATTGTGGTAGAATAGTGTAATATTTATCACTTTACCCATTCCTACATGGACAATTGCAGGACTAAACAAATTGAAATTACAATGTTGGGTAACATTACTACTTATCTATACCCAAGCTTTTCTCTTCCTCAACAAAAGCTGTGTACCAGTTAGACAAAGACACCCCATTCTCCAGCTCCTTCCAGACCACAGCAGCCTCTGGACTTTCATCTCTAATAGTAGAGACGTCTCATATACCAATTTTTCTTTGGGCCTTTTTCCCTCCCCACAAAAAGAGAATAGGGAAGTTGTAGGAAGAGTTCTCTCTCTCTCTCTCTCTCTCTCTCTCTCTCTCTCTCTCTCTCTCTCACACACACACACACACACACACACACACACACACACACACACACACACACACACAGCTTTTTTTCCCCTTTCTGATTCTTCCCAGTACACCTCCCTCCCCGCTCTTTTCTGGCGGTACAGCTCAGCCTGTGCTCACTGGCTCGCTGGAGCTGGCTGGGAAGATTTAACCTTGCTGGAGGGTCTGCAGTCTCAGAACAAAAGCAGGTCACTGGGGCTGAGTCTCTGCTAGCTGAGGAATGGCAAGAATTTTCTGACTCTGATACTCAGAGGACTGGAGAACGGGATGAGCTGGAGGCCGAGATGGCGACCCAAGCTCACGATTAGCCCTCATGTACCTGCAGTTATATGCGATGTGCAAGACTAACAGAGGTGGGGACACAAGAAGAGACATAGCGCCTCCCTGGGCACCCTCAAACTCCGTGCTGTGGAATATCCCCACTGAGGCAGAGGAAAGGATCACCCCAAATGCAGGACTGTCCTGAGCTGTGTAGTGAGATCTGGCTGACCAGCCTGGAGTATGCAGCAAAACCATGTCTCAACAGCTCTCTCAAAAGGTGTGAGTATGGGGGGGGGGTCCCTGAGTTCAGATCCCCAGCACTCTCATAAAAGCCAACCATGGCTGTGAGTCTGTAGGACTGGCCCTGTGGGGACAGAAGCAGGAGGATCTTTGGAGTTCACAGACCGATGGGCTCCAAGGTCAGTAAGACATCTCATCACAAAAGGCAACTGAAGAGCCATGAGAAGATGCCTGGAGTGGACCTCTAGCCTCCAAATACATGAACTTGTACACAGCTTCACACGCATGAATACACAAACATGTATATACACAAGAACAAAGGGGGGGCTGGGGAGCACCCCACAAAGGTGAAGGCTGGGAATATAGCCCAGTGAACAGTGCTGGACTAGGACAAGCCAGGCCCAGGCTCACTCTCAGTCCAGTCACAAAGAAAAATAAAACAGCTGAGCCACCTCCAACCCCTGTAGCATATCCATTTCCAATTTCTCAGACCCACTGGCAGCCAGCAGAGGCACCCAGGATTCGTAGGAGCTGGGATCCCAGCTCAGGTTCTCTGAAAGAGCTACAAGTGACTGATGAACCACTCACTCTACAGCCCCACATGATCCTCCCCGCTCAATGTGCACATGGCCGTCCCGCTAAGAAGGTTCTGTGTGGTTGGAACCTGTGTTTGCACTTTGTGCTTTCTTTCAGAAGTTTCTACAGGGCTACCAGCTGCCCCAAACCCATGTATAAATTTATTAAGGGTAAATTAATTTATTCCAGCTACACTAAATTTTGGTCCCTGAGCACATGGCACAAGTTAAGTGAATGAGGCATGGAGGAAGTCCACTAGTTTTCTGTTAGTTTAGAGATAGTCAAACTACGTAGCCCAGGCTGGCCTCGAACTTAGATCAGCCTACCTTTGCCTCCTGTATGCCGGGATTACAGGTGTATGTCATCACAGAAACCTGAGTTTTGGAAATATTATACAGAGTAACTGTCACCACAGTTAAACAATATGTCCATCCCAAACTTGTGATCTTCCTGCCTCATCCTGAGTAGCTGGGATCCTAAAATAAGCCCAAGTCAATAAGTTTTTTGCTTGTTTTTGTTTTTGTTTTTTTTCCTCTAATGCTCTCTGGTGAAAGCTAAAGTTATTCATTGGTTTGAGGCTGCAATCCTTGATTTTAATTATCTTCTTTTTTTTTTTTCATTGTTTTTGGCACGCTCTTTACTGTGTATCCCTGGCTGTCCTGAAATTTGCTGTGTACACCAGACTGGCCTCTGCCTCCTGTGTGCTGAGACTAAAAGCCTGCACTACTACACCTTGCTTCTCGTTTTAATTTTCTTTTTCTTTTTTTGGAGACAAGGTCTTTCTATGTAGCCCAGGCTGGCCTTGAACTCAGAGATCCAACTACCTCTGCCTTTTCTAGTGCTGAGATTAAAGGTCAGCGCCACTACATCTGGCTCTAGGGTTTTCAACTTGACCTAGAGTCACGTAGGAAAAGAGTTTCAATGAAGGACTGTCTAGATCAGCTTGGGCTGTGGATATGTCTATAGAGGGACACCTTGATTGGTAAGGGAAGACTCAGTCCACTGTGAGTGGCACAATTCCCCAGGCTTGGGATCCTGGATGTAATAAGAGTAGAGAAAACACATACTGAAAACAAACATGTGCTGGTTTCTCCCTGAGCTTGGCCGTGATAATGATGTTGTTTTAAGTCCCACAAGACAATCGGTATGTGACTTGGAACTGTGAGCTAAACAATCAACCTTTCTCCCTAAGTCAATTTCTGCTTTTATTGAAGCAGCAGAAATGAGGCTAAAACAGAAACGTACCCTAGAACTGATTTGGTGACACTACACGTTTTCATCCACTCAGAACGCATTTGAGTTTCTTTTTGTGTTCTCCTTCGACCCATAGCTATTTAGAAGCAAAGTTTCCAAATATTTGGGGATTTTCCAAGGATCTTTATTATTAGCTTCTAATTTAATTCCATTGTGGTGAGAAAACATTTTTTTTTTATTACTTGAATCTTTTTAAATGTACTGAGACTTGCCTTATTGAAAGAATATGGCCTATTTTGGTATCTGTTCTCTGGGAGTCTGAAAAGTATTTGCGTTCTTCTGCTATTGGATGGAACAACCCATGAGGTCACACAGGTCAAGTTGACGGGATTGCTCAAGTCTTCCATAGCCTTATTCTTTTCCTATATAAGTAATTAAAGAATATTGAACCAAGTATTTGTAGTTCCACCCATTTTTGCATCATATATTTTGAAGTTCCGTTATCAGGCATACATACTTGTAGAGTTTTGATAAATCAAGGCTGGGATGTGGCCCAGTAGGCACAGAGCTTACCAAGTCTGCACAATGCCATGGGTTTAGTTCCCGGCACCACCTAGACAGAGTGATGCCTGTGACCCCAGCATTTGGGAGGTGAGCACAGCATTGGAACAATCAGAAGTTCAAGGTCATTCCTAACTACAGGCTGGGTTGGAGGCCAGGCTAGCTCTATGAGGCCTGTCTCAAAAACAAGCAAGCAAACAACAAAATAATTCTGGTTACTATTTAATACCATTATTAAAGTATTTTTGTTCTGTTTTTTATTTTATTTTTCCTAGACAGGGTTTCTCTATGTAACCCTGGCTGTCCTGGAACTCACTCCATAGCCCAGACTGGCCTCAAACTCAGAGATCTGCCTTTCTCTGTCTCCTAAGTATTTTAACATGCAACAATACTCTTTGCTCTAAAATCTTTGATATCAATAGTTATTTCTATATTTCTCCCATCCAAAAGTATTAACAAAACCTTCCCCTGCTTAATTTTCCAGGTCAGATGGGGTCACACAAATTCAAGGCAACATGGTCACCATGATCAAAAGCTCTGTCTGTGGTGAGTGTTGCCATGACAGATTTCTATTCTTGAAATTTTAAAAAGTGTATTACAAATGCTAGGGGGATGGTGGTAGGGCCACACGTGGGTCACAGCACATGTTGGGAGATAAGATGACATGTGGGGGTTGGTTTGGTTTTCTCCTTCCATTGTGTGAGTCCTAGGAATAAACTCATAGTTTATTCAAGACCATTACCACTGAGCTGTCCTTAGATTTTATCTGTGTCTTATTCTTTTTTTGGTAGATTTACTTACTTACTTATTATGTATACAGCTTTCTGTTTGCATGCCTGCAGGCCAGAAGAGGGCACCAGATCTCATTACAGATGGTTGTGAGCCACCATGTGGTTGCTGGGAATTGAACTCAGGACCTCTGGACCTTCAGAAAGAGCAACCAGTGCTCTTAACCTCTGAGCCATCCCTCCAGCCCACCTGTGTCTTGTTCTTTAATGGGTCTTTCAGTCTTTGTCACCCAACCTGAAACTTGTGGGGTCTGGCACTCACCATATCAGCTGGGCTGACTGACCAAGGAGCCCCAGGAATCTGCCTGTCTCCACCCCTCCACTCCTGAGTCTGTGACCCCCTCACTACCCAAGCATCCCTCTCCTATGAATTCCTCATGGGGTGTAAAGCACTGGACTGAGCCAGTTCCCTTCTTTTCAACAGAGATTCTCACACACAGCCAGCCTCAAGCCCCTGAGCCTCCCTAATGGCAGGGCCACATGGATATGCTGTTGTAAGTGGCATGATTATTGTCCTTCAATGTTATTATTTCAGACTAAGCCACCATTTCTTCTCTGTTCATTTCTCTTTTGTAGTAATGACATTTCCATGATCCTGTTTTGTCCCCTTTCTTGGCTTAGTTACAGTTATTTTTGTTCTTTTATTTTAGTGGCTTTTACAGGGTTTAATCACATATTTATTTATATGGTATGTATATATAGCCCTGGCTGTCCTGGAACTCACTCTGTAGACCAGGCTGGCCTCAACATCACAGAGATCCACTTGCCTCTGCCTTCTGAGTCCTGGGATTAAGGTGTGTATCAAGATACCCAGCCCTTTTTTATAATTTATTATTTAATGTACATTGATGTTTTGTCTGTAGTTATGTCTCTATGAGGGCATTGGATCCCCTGGAACAGAAGTTAGAGACAGCAGTGAGCTGCCATGTGGGTGCTGGGAATCGAACCCGGGTCCTCTGGAAGAGCAGCCAGTGCTCTTAACTGCTGAGCCATCTCTCCAGCCTCCCCCTCCCAACCCCTTTAAAAAATAAGAGTTTTTATATTTCATTTATGTATCTATCTATGTACATATGAATGAAGGTATCCAAGGAATGCAGAAGAGACATCGGATTCCCTTGGGGCTGCAGTTACAGTCATTTGTAAGCTGCCCAACTAGGTTGCCAGGAACCAAACTCAGGTTCTCTGTAAGCAACAAGCACGCTTAAGCAGTGTTCATCTCTCCAGACTCCGTATCTACAAATCTATGTATATAGTTATTGACATATATAACTACACACATATATATCATACCTTTCCCATTTCACATACAAGAATCTTTCTACAAAATACATTCATTTCTTCTCCTGACCTTTTGGCTTTTATTGTTGTATGTTTTTACATATACATGTTTTAAACCACACAATACAACATACATTTTTGGTTTAAATAGTCAATTATCTTTGAAAAAGATATAAACTGTTGCTTAAAATCCCGTGGTTTCGCCTTGTTCCATCTGGCATTGTTTCCCTGTCTGGGGACTTTTAACAATTTTCTACAGAGCAGTTCTATTTCAGATGGATTCTTTCAACTTTTGTGTGTCTGAAAAGGTCTTTATTGTACTCTCATTCTTAAAGATTTCTTTTTTACATTTTTACTTATTCTGCATGTGTGTGCAGTGTGTGTATGTGTGTGTGTGTGTGTGTGAGGACAGCTTGTAGGGGTTCTCTACCCCTCTATCATGTGGGTCCTGGGGACTGAACTCAGGTTGTCAGGCTCCCTTACCCAGTGAGCCATCCCCTAGCCCACATGATACTTTACTGGCTTAGACTTAAAATTCTGTACTGATGGCACACGGACTGTTAAGAAAGTTCAAGGCAAGGTTTTTAGTTCAAAATGCTAGGACATGTTTTATTTTCCACTTCTCAGCAAATCTTTTCCATTGCTGGTAAACTCTCAAAAACTATGGTTCCTTTGTTCCTATTCTTCTTCCATCATATCCTCTTTTCTTTTAAAAGCATAATCTTATTTATGTGTATATAGTTTGCTTGTCTATTCAAGCACCATACCAGTGCAGTGCCATCAGAGGCCAGAAGAGGGTGTCATATTCCCAGAAACTGGAGTTACAGACAATTGTGAGCTGCCTTGTGGGTGATGGTAACTGAACCCCTGACCTCTAGAAAAGCAGCCAGTGCTCTTCTTAACCACTGAGCCATCTCTCCAGCCTCCTCCTTGCCCTCTCCCTCCCTCACCTCTCTTCTCTCCCCCAACTTGACAGAAGAGTAAATACAATCACCATTGCTCTACTTTAGATGGAAAAAATCCTGTTACTTTTCAAATTCTTCTGTAGAAACTGCAGCAAAGCCAGGCCCTTGGCTGGCACATTTGCTAAATGTTTCTGGAATTGATTCATCTTTCTAAGCAGCATGATATGCAAGCAAAAGTTTCTTTGGAAATTCCATTTTAGATGACTAGGGTCATTTTTTTCCCCTTGGAGACAGGGTTTCTCTGTATAGCCGTGGCTGTTCTGGAACTCTCTCTGTAGACTAGATTGGCCTTGAATGCTGAGATCCACCTGATTCAGCCTCCTGAGTGCTGGGATTGAAGGCATGTCACCACTACCCAGCCAGGGTAATTTTTAAAAAGGTAACAATAAATTCTTTTTGTGGTTTTGTTTTCAGGACAGGGTCTCTCTGTGCAGCCTTGGCTAGCCTGGAACTCAGTCTGTAGACCAGGCTTGCCTCGAATCTACCGAGATCCACCTGTCTCTGCCTCCCAAGTGCTGGGATTAATTTACCAGCCACCACCCAGCTAAATTATTTACTTAAATGAAATTTATTTTTATTTTATGTACATTGGTGTTTTGCCTGTATGTATGTCTGTCTGAGGGTTCAGGTCTCCTGGAACTGGAGCTACAGACAGCTGAGGGATGCCATGTGGTGCCAGGAATTGAACCCAGGTCCTCTGGAAGAGCAGTCAGTTTTAGTTTTCATTGGAAGGAGAAATTTAAGAATCTACTGTTGGGGCTGGAGAAATGGCTCAATGGTTAACAATAGGCTCATAGACAGGGGTTGGAGAAATGGCTCAGCGGTTAAGAGCACCGTCTGCTCTTCCACAGGACCTGGGTTCGATTCCCAGCACCCACATGGCAGCTAACAACTGTCTGTAGTTCCAGTTCCAGGCAAACACCAAGGCAAATAAATAAATAAAGATTAAAAAAAAAAAAACTAGGCTCATAAACAAAAAGACTAAAAATGTTTTCTAATTATTTCTTTCAGGCTTGACTTCATTTTTTTTTTTTTTTTTTTTTTTTTTTTATATATGTTTTCTTTTGAGACAGGGTTTTCATGTAGCCCAAACCGGGCTCAAACTTGGTATATAGCTAGAAATGACTTTGAATTCCTAATCCTCCTGCCTCTGTTTCCAAAGTGCTGGGACTACAGGTGTGAGCCACCAAACCCCACACCTGGTCTTTGAGGTGCCAGGGGAGACCTGAGGGCTTAGTGTTCTTGTTGGCTTTTCTGTGGTTGTGACAAAACACTGAAGAAAATCAACCTAGTGAGAAAGGGTTCATTTTATCTTCTAGCTCCCCAGTCTATCACTGAGGGATGTCGGGCTGAAGCAGGAACCTTGGAGGAACCTGCCTGCTGGTTCAGGTCAGGGATTGTACCACCCACGATGGTCTGCACCCTCCTATATTATTTAGCAATTAAGAAAATGCCCCACTGAGATGCTTAGCGGTGAGAATAGTTACCACTCTGGAGGAGGCGCTTTGGGCTGCTCACCTGTAACTCTATAACTCTAGTTCTGGGGTACTGGACGCCCTCTTCTGGCCTCGACCGGTACTCTCATTGTACACAGCCATGTAGGCAAAATACTTGCATGTAAAATAATAACTCTTTTTAATAGTTAAAGAAAAGCAAGCAAAGAAAATATCCCCACAGATAAATCTGCTGGAAGCAATTCCTCAATTGGGGTTCCTGGGGCTCCTCTTCCTAGGTAACCCAGGCTCTGTCAAACTGACAGAAACTGATAGCATGCTTGGCAAACACGCTACCTCCAGCTGAGTTACATCCTGGCCCATCGACTATTTTCTTTTCCTTTTTTTTAAAACTTATTTATTTATCTATTTGCCTTGATGTTTTCCTGGAACTGAAACTACAGATAGTTGTGAGCTGCCATGTGGGTGCTGGGAATCGAACCCTGGTCCTTCAGAAGAGCAGTTGGTGCTCTTAACCACTGAGTCATCTCTCCAGTCCCAGACTATTTTCTAACTTAAGAGAAAATGACGAGCCTGAGTACACCGAGATAAACCACATTTAGTGTCATTGCCAGCTCAGTACATATACAAAGAAGGGCTCAGGAACCATGGTGGGGGGGGGATGACTGAAGCAGGGGACCGGAAGTTCAGATCTCTAGCACCCACAGGAGACAGGTGCAGTAGCACACCCCTGTAACCCCAGCACTGTGGGTGGGGCTGAAGCCCCTGGTCAGCCAGTCTCTCAGTCGTGTGCTCCATGTTTGTTCAGTGAGCTCTCTGTTCAAAACAACTCCTCTCTCCAAGGAAGGCCAGCACTGACTTGTGAGCCTTGAGCTGAGGCTTCTTTGTATGAAGGTCTCAGACTGTTGACTCCGGCTTCATCCGGTAGCATCCTGGGCCTTTCTTAAGTTCCCTGACCCATCTGATGGCAAATCTTTCACGTGCTTCTGAAGATTGTGAGGAACGTGACTCAGTGGCTCTGGAAAGGGCCTTTCTCAGTCCAGGGTCTACTTACAAGCCCAGGGCAGTTACAGGG
>PVIH01010602.1:28512-38867 GCA_004025045.1 Sigmodon hispidus
GGGGAAACTACTGCAAGTTCTGAGACTTGTCACTGTTTAACCAAAATGGAGATGCTTTACAAAACGACTAATAGCCTGCCAAGCCCAGCCTAAGCCTCCTTCAGGAAGCCATCTCCTCACACCACCACCCTCTCTTTCTGTTTCCCTAAGTGACCACACCGCCCCACCAGGTCATCACCCTCAGAAGCAAGGTCTACAGACGCCTACGACAGTTGCTACAATAATCACAACCAACCAGTTTCTGCCATGTGCTTCCTATGTGCTGGGATCATTCCTAAGACCTCTGTGAGGAACGGTGCGGTGCGGGGAGATGCAAACGAAGACCCAGTCACCCCAGGAAGGGCACTAAGGAAACAGTGCTACCCAAGTTGAGATGAGCCACCCGACACATTTTCGAGTTTGCAGGAACAGGGTGATCCCCAAGCAGCGTCTGCATAGGAAAGCCTCCCCACCTCACCCCAGGCGTGCCTGATAGCTTGAGGGGTGAGAACAGTTAAAACTCTTCCTTATCCACTCAGGCACCTGGGCAGAACTAGGTGAAAGAGAATGAAGGGCAGGCAGGGCTCTCAGGTGAGGGTCCCAGACGCTCCCCACCCCCCCTTCAACAGGGAGCACCAACAAGCCCCATCTCAGTGGAGTCCAGTGGCTGCTCTAATTAACAAAGTCATGGCCCAGCAAGGATGTGGGGAGCAAATACCAAGCTGTAGCTTCATTCCTCAGCACCCCATAAACTTGTGCACACTTGTAATCCCAGCATTGAAGGGAGGATCAGGACTCAGCTACACAGCAAGGTCAATGCCAGCCTGGGCCATAAGAGACTCTGGTCCAAATAATAATAATAATAATAATAATAATAATAATAATAATAATAATGTGCCCCTCCCCCCAAAAGCTTTGAGCTGGATGATGGTGGCACCCAACTTTAATCTCAGTTCTGAGGTGGCAACTGCATCTCCATGAGTTAAAAGCAGTCTGATCTACAGAGTTTTCCAGGACTAGGAATACAGAGAAACCCTATCTTGAAAAGCAAACAAACAAATGGTAATGACCATGTGATGTTCAGAGGAGGAATTCCCCAGGATTCTCTTTAAAAACTGGCTTCCTTTACTCCTTGTTCAATTTAAATTGTTGTATTGCAATGTTGTATTATCCCAATTTCCAGATAAGAAATTCGAGGCCCAGAAGACTAGGTCACTTTCGTAGAAGAGCTAGCTAACATAACCAGAATTCAAGCTCAGGCATGCAGGTTCCTGGGCCACAGCCCTCTGCCATGATGCTCAATGCCCCTCAGGCTTACAAGGGCTCTGCTGCCAGCTCAGGAGCCATGTGTGCTGGCCAAATAAAAACACGGAGAAGTGGCTTGTGAGGAGAAGATTCTCACGGAGATGCTTCTGTGGCTGCCTAGTGGTTGATGTGTGGTTCATGAAGAAAACATGGATAGGGAGCTGGAGTCCATAACCATCTCCCACTTCCTTCCCAAGCAGACAGCCAGTTGAGGCGATTCTCTTGCTAACCCACCCTCTCAGAATCTTGGTAGTGGGGAGGGGGTGGAGGAAGAAGTAGAAAAGGAAGCGGGTGAGAAGCAGCATCCCTTAGCTCACTACTTCCTGGACCCACACCTCCTAAGGCTCAGAGACCGGATGTCCCTGGAGCTTGCCGAAATCTGGCCTGCTTTACCGAGATAAAAATCAATCTGACCCTAAATTTCGCAAATTAATTTATGAGCTTGCCTCTTGGGTGTCGAAACACGTTTGGCCACCCGAAATCTGGTAATTATTTACATAAACACTGCATCTCACCTTGGTGGATTATAATTGGTTGGGATGGCACTAAAGACTTTTGGAAAACTCCGAGTCTCTAAAATCTTCCTCGTGGCTCACAGATACTGAGTATAGTCTCTCCTTCAGCAGACCAGGGCAAATTTACACCCAACATCACTGCCATTTGAGGTCTCAATGTACGGGAAGGAAGAAAATACCCGGATCATCTTGGCTGCACCCACAGAAGGGCACAAGGCTGGGGGCGGGGCGGAGCCCCCCGTGGGAGCCTCGGTCTGCTGGAGGCTGAGTTTAGTGCCCCGCGGAGAATAACAGGATTAGGAATTTTATGCTGTTTGGAAAGGACGAGGGCGGCTGGCACAGAGGAAGGCGCTGCTGCTTGTTTTATTCTTGCTGCTGATTTTCCCTTCAGGAGGTTGAACTGTGCCACAAGTCAGGAGGATTAGGGGCCAGAAAAGAAGCTGACTGAGCTCCCAGAAGGCCACGGGGGAGGGGAGGGGGGAGGGATGAATCTGCACCTTTAAATAACATTAATTTCTGAAAGGCCCAAGTTGTTTCCTAAATAGCTGCCCAGAACCTCTGGCTTTCATCTGTTTTTTATGGTACCTCTCTAGGCTGTAGGCAGGAGCTGCCGGCAGGCGACAGCCAGCATCAGTGACGTTCCTCAGGTCCAGTATTTACTGCAGGAGGAAAAAAAAATTCTAAGAATCAAAGTATTTTTGAATAATTAAAAAAAAATCAGTGCATGTGCAGCAGAAACAGTCCCCCCACCCACACCTCCAGGAGTACCCTCATCAAGAGAACAAACCACAAAGCCCTAACAGCTGGGGTCTCATTTCCTGGGGCGGGGGGGGGGGGGCACACGCAAGCCACTTAACCTCAGTTTCCCCATCCGTAAAATGGGGTTAATAATGCTTCCCCTGCTTCAGGAGCGCTGGTAGGTTTTAATTGGGTAATGGTTGTGGCGCCCTTTGATGTAGTAAGTTTTATTAACTTGCTAGGGATCCCCTGGGGCCAGAAAAAGCAGTTAAACCAGAGAGAGAGAGAGATCAGAAAGGGCTTGAAAAGCAAGCCAGGTTCTCGTGCTGAGCGGTTCCAGCTCTGATTCTAGAGGCACAGGGCCCTCCCAGCACGAGCTGCACGAAGCTGGGTCTGTTTTTTATGAAGCAGTCCAGGGCTGCCCCAGAAACTTCTGACCATTCAAATGTGGTGGGGGGAGACCCATGCTAGGACTCACCCCTAGCCTCCATCCTCCCTAGACCCCACACTGACGTTCTTAGTGCAGATCAAGGTCCTTGGTTCCAGCCTTATTCCCCAGAAAAAGGAAACAGGGAGAGACAGACTTCCAGGGCTGGCACCCAGCCCAGACTCACACCAGAGTATTGGGGAACAGCATCCACACAGGCTGCGAGGGAGAGCTTTACTCAGATCCATCCTCTTGGCCACAAAGATAAATCTAGAACACCACTGCTGTGCCTCGGTTTCCTCTCCCTAAAAATTATTCTAGTCTCACATTCCCCCCCCCCTTTTTTTTAGATAGGGTTTGACTGTGGAGCTTGGCTGTCTTGGAGCTCACTCTGTAGACCAGGCTGGCTTGGAACTCAGAGATCAGGTTACCTCTTCCTCCTGAGTGCTGGAAGATGTGCGCCACCACTGCCGGACTCTACTCTAACATTCTTACCTTAGAGGCTAAGATTTGGAAGGACTGAAATGACAGCCTATTGGCAGGTACTCACCAAACCTGAGGCCCTGAGCTCAGCTGCCAAGGCTGCCGTAGGCCCTGGAATCTTAGCTCTCAAAATGTTATTATTTCAATAACTGTTCTCCAAGTCAGTTCACACAGCCCAATCCCTACTCTTCCTCTTCTTTAGGAAAATTGTGTGTGTGTGTGTGTGTGTGTGTGTGTGTGTGTGTGTGTGTGTGTGTTCTATCCTTGTACCATGTAGGGACCAGGGGTCCAACTCTGGTCATCAGATATGGTGGTAAGGGCCTTTACCCCAAATCACAGAAATCCTCCTGCTTCTGCCTCCCAAGTGCTGGGATTGAAGGCAAAGGCATGCAATATCAAACCGGGTTCGATCCATTTTTTTTCTCCGGAAGACCTTATTGTGTCAAGCAGGTGTCCTAAGAGCCTCACCACAGGGACTTTCTCACTTTGATGAGAGCCCATGAATCAGTTAAGATCAGAGCATCAGCTACACAGACACAGACCAGGAGGGTGAACAGCTTGTCCCACCGAGCCAAAGACTGTCCCAGGGACTCTGATGCCACAGTCCTTGCAAGGTAGCAACCTTTCTAATCCTGGACAAACCCAAAGGGTTTTACTGTCCTTCCTGTCCTTAGACTGGCTGGAAAATTCTACTTAAAATTCTTAAGTAGGGTCTGGTGGTGGTGGTGGCGGCGGCGGTGCTCGCCTTTAATCCCAGCACTCAGGAGGCAGAGGCAGGTGAATCTCTGAGTTCAAGGCCAGCCTGGTTTACAGAGTGAGTTTCAGGACAGCCAGCCAGAGGTGCACAGAGAAATCCTGTCTCAAAAAACCAAAACCAACCAAGTAAATCCTAAGCAACAGTTATCAACTCCAGTGAGCCAGGCACGGCTGTTCTTTCTCTTCCTAAGTGAGTTTCCTCAGCCCAGGCTAGTCTCAAACTCAAGGTGAGGATAACCTTGAATTTTAGATCTTCCACCTCCCAAGAGCTATGTTAGAAGTGTGAGCCACCCTACCTGGGTAAGCACTCTGTAACTGACTTCATCCAGCCATCTTGGATCCTCCCTCTCTGACCTGGGATCAGCCCTCCCATCTATTTCCTAACCTGTGAGCAGTGGGATATGATGCTGGGAGTCTATGTGTCCACAGCCCACTCCTGTCCCTTCTCGGTGACAAGCTCACACACACCTGGATCCCAGTAGCATCCAAACAACAACTCAGTGCTCTTGACGATCAAGTTAAAGAATTAAGTAATTTAAGACCGGAAAGATGTCCTAGGAATCAGAAGCATTTGCTATTCTTTCAGAGGACCCGGGTTTGGTTCTCAGCACCCACACCAGGAGGTTTCAGCAACCTCCTGTAACTCCAGCTGCAAGGGATCTGATGCCCTCTTCTGGCCTGGAGGGCGCCTGCATGCATGTGATCTACACACACAAATTTGAAAAAATTAATTTAAAAGATCTCTGTAGCCACAGTGGTACACACCTTTAGTTCCAGCACTGGGTAGGCAGAGGTAGGTAGATCACTCTGAGTTTGAGCCAGCCTGGTCTAGAGTTCCAGGACAGCCAGGGCTACACAGAGAAACGCTGTCTCAGAAGAACAGAAATAAAAACAGAGAGTTGTGGAACTGGGAGCGTGGCTCAGAAGGTAAAAACAGGCATAATGGTGCACATTTTCACCTCACACTAATTGAGGCAGAAAGAGCCTGAGTTCAAGGTCATCCTCAGCTATGGAGGGAATGTGAGACTAGCCTGGGCTGCAGAAACTTTGCCTCAGAAACACACAACAAAACCAGACTATCTTCCCATGATTCACTGAGCTGCATTGTACTGATTTACTCTCTTTGCTTATTTTTTTTTGGCGGGGGGAGGGCAGGGTCTCTATGTGACCCTGACTGTCCTGAAACTCTGTAAATAGAGTAGACTGGCCTCAAACTCACAGATCCACTTACATCTGCTGGGATTAAAAGCATGCACCACTACTTTATTTTGGTATTTTAAGGCTAAGAAAAATCTCTGCTGATAGAAGAAAGAAAGTCATATTAATTGTACAAATATTTTGTCTACACACTGCTCAGATTTCCAACCAAATCATTGCTTGGACTGTTCTTGCAGAAGGAGTTGATTGGCATTATGGGGATAGGTGTGTGTATGTGGGGACCATTTTTTTAGGGACTGATGGCTTTCAAATCATCCTTGACAGACTAGATAATAAAAGCAATCTTCTCGAAACAGATCTAAACCTGACTTTTATAGCATTGGGGAAAAGGCAGTTTCTATGACGAAGAAATGAGAAACAAGGATTGTATCACAGCCGTCCTCAGCAGTCTCTGCTCTCCTTGTCTCATCTGCAAGCAGCCTGCCTCAGTTCCCCTGAGTCCTGCTGCCTGCTCCAGTGGGCCAGAGCCCACACTCTATAAATCGTCTCTGCCGTTGCTCAGGAGTTGCTGACTATATGTATTTTGGGGCCCGGCATTAATTCCCTCATCTTTGGCTGGTGACATGAAAATTTGTAACTGATAGAATACGGTTTTAATGTGTTTCCTTCAGGTTACTATTAAAAACATGTTATTTATCTGAACTTTGCAAAAGTTTCCATTTAGAGAGGGAGGGATTGAGGAGGGAGTGAGCCTGAGAGAGGAATTACAGGAATAATTTCCCAGCGTCCAGTGGGCTAGGAAGTTAAGTGGTTAGGGGCCGCTCTTCCTCTTCCTGCACAGTCTGGTCTTTCTCTCATTCCACTTTAGCTTTCCTGGGTATGAAATGAGGATAAATATTTGTCTACAAGATGAGGCAGTTGTAAGGATTAATTGGTTGGTGCTTCGGGAAGCCTTTGAAGATGAAAGACACTCTTTGCAGATGCTAAGTAAACTCAGAACGTGTCTGGCTTTAATGAGCCAGGTGAAGCCAGAAAGGATGGCTGCAGATTAACTGTGCCTAGCCCAGCGCCTGCCTGCATGGGCCCGACTGAGATCTGGGTGGAGCTCCCTCGGCTCCATCCATCCTGGCTCCCCACCCCCACCCCCCGGCACACCGTCTGGTAATAATGTGCACACACAAGGAACCAAATTAGAATTGAATCCAGACTTGAAGGTCAGAGAGCTAAGGCATTATCACCTCTGCCTGTAGCACGGGGCCTGGGCAGGTTATAGTTCCCTGTTTGCTAGTGGGGTTTGTCATAGCAGCCCAGGATGAGGTAGGGTTGTGTTGAATTTGCATCATAAACACAGCTAGCAGCAATCCTGTTCGTATCAGACTCTAGATTCTAAGTATGTTCTGTGTGTTTCTCATGCATGTATATGGGTTTGTGTGTATATCATATATGTGGAAGTCAGAGGTAGACTGGGTGCCCTTCTCCAACTTCAAAAAAATACTTAAATTGATTTTGTGTAAAAATGTTTGCTTGTGGGGGCTGGAGAGATGGCTCAGTGGTTAAGAGCACCGTCTGCTCTTCCAGAGGACCTGGGTTCGATTCCCAGCACCCACATGGCAGCTAACAACTGTCTGTAGTTCCAGTTCTAGGCAAACACCAAGGCAAATAAATAAATAAAGTTTAAAAAAAAAAAAAAAAAAAATGTTTGCTTGTGGGGCTGGACAGATGGCTCAGCGGTTAAGATCACTGACTGTTCTTCCAGAAGACCAGGGTTCGATTCCCAGCACCCACATGGCAGCTCACAACTGTCTGTAGTTTCAGTTTTCAGTTCCAGGCAAACACCAAGGCAAATAAATATAAATAAATAAAGCTTTAAAAAAAAAGTTTGCCTGTGTAGTAAATGTGTATCACCCAAATGCCTGGTGCTGGCAGAATCCCGTTACTGGAGTCACAGACGTTTATGAGACACACACACACACACACACACACACACACACACACTCCACGCCCATGGGGGTGCTGGGAACTGAACCTGGGTCCTCTCCAAGAGTAGCTAGTGCTCTCCAGTCACTGAAGTCAAGCCCTTCTAACTTTCTGAAACCGTCTCTCACTGAACTTGGACTTTTTTTTTTTTTAATTTTTTTTTTAACACTTTATTTATTTGCCTTGGTGTTTGCCTGGAACTGGAACTACAGACAGTTGTTAGCTGCCACGTGGGTGCTGGGAATCGAACCCAGGTCCTCTGGAAGAGCAGACGGTGCTCTTAACCGATCCAGCCCCAACTTGGACTTCTATAGTCAGCAAGATTAGCTGGTTTCCTGCTCCCAGGAGCCTCATCTTCACCGCCCTTAGAATTACAGGCAGGAGCCACATGTTTGCCGGGATCTGAACTTCGTTTTCGAGCTGGTACACAGCGCTTACCAACTGAGGCACCTGCGCAGTCCCAACTGTCCCCCCACTCCTAAAGTCATGAGCTCTCACACCAGGCCCGTAGGGAAGGATGCCAAGTCACACAGCTGAGGCGCTGATTGCCCGGTAGCTTGGCCAAAGCCCCCATCGGTGAATGAGCACACATGGCAGCCTTTGCCCATCCTACACTAGCTGCACAGGAAGCAGCCGGCAGAGCCTCTAATCATCTAGTCGTGGAGATGGGGCACAGAGGACCCACTCAGAAGGCAGAAGTGCAGGAACACAACAGACACAGGCCAGGGCTCATGTGGAAGGATGCCAGGTCTGCACGCAGCACGCCAGTGACAGGTTTTGGTAGGATGTAAGGCATGAGTCTGGGCTGGCTGGAGGCAACCGCATTCGAGATACGAGATGCTTTGTTGAAATGTCTCGTTCCAAATCCTGGGATTGTAAAGGCAGTCTGAGAGGAAAGACTATAACCCAGGAACCTTGGGTGCTGCCACGGCTTAGGGGACGTATCTGGGAGGATGTGGCCTGCACTGCTGGAATCTCAGGCAGTCAGCAGCCCAGAGACATCGGATGAACTGGGTTAAGACTCTGGGGCTCAAACAGCTTTAGCTTTAAAGTTTCATGAGGAGCCAAGAGGGGAAACTGAGGACACAGCAAAACAATTCCGAACAGTCATGATGGCAAAGGCCTGTCATCTCAGCACTTGAGAGTCTGAGGCAGAAGAACAAGGGTTCAAGCCTATCCTTGGCAGCATAGAGGGTTAGAGGGCAGACTAAGGAACAGAACTCTGTCTTAAACAAACAGGGGGGGAAGCCACTGAATCTGGTCCTTCTTCCCTCAGCACCATGACATCACACCAGCTGAATGTGGGCTAGGGAAGCCCCTGGCTGGGACAAAAATATCCTTAGCAACTTCTGTTCATGATGGAAAGGGAAATGAATTTTGTTTAAATGCCATGTTGTTTTGAGAAGTCTAACCTGAAAGTCTCTATTTAGAACGCCTTGAGAGCGGTTGAGGTTTCCACAGC
Source organism: Sigmodon hispidus (assembly GCA_004025045.1). Taxonomy (NCBI): domain Eukaryota; kingdom Metazoa; phylum Chordata; class Mammalia; order Rodentia; family Cricetidae; genus Sigmodon; species Sigmodon hispidus. The sequence goes on from PVIH01010602.1 coordinate 37,313, forward strand.
CACATGTTGACTAAGGCCTTGGAAAACAAACTTCCTGGCACCTACTGATTCAAATCACCTGGGAGTGGAAGCCAGCCTCACAATCCTAGAGCTGTGAGCGGAGGGCCTCTGCCAAGAAAAATCCTGGGACTGCATTTATCAAAGGACAAAGAAACCCTGGCCTGAGGGAGCCCAGGCTTTGGCAGTACACGTGGGCACAGCTTCTTGGGGACCTTCTTAGCTATAGGGAAAATGACAGAAGGGACAGGCCACGTGGAGCCTGCTGTCCTCAGTACCCACTGAATCTTCAGTCTGTGCCTATCACAGTGTCCATGTTCCCAAGGCAGAAACAATCTGAGTCTTCTCAGGGCACCTTCTTCCCAGCTTACCTCAGGCTTTGGTTTATGATGTTGATAAGTAAAGCTTTGGGGCTGGGGAGACAGCTCCTTGATCAAACACCTTCCTACTAAAGAATAAGGGCCTCAACTGGGGGGCTCATGCCTTTAATCCCAGCACTCAGGAGGCAGAGCCAGGTGGGATCTCTGTGAGTTCGAGGCCAGCCTGGTCTACAGAGCAAGTTCCAGGACAGGCTATACAGAAAAACCCTGCCTAGAAAAACAAACAAACAACAAAAAAATGAGAACCTCACTGGAATTCCTGGTACACACAGGTGTGTACACACACGTACACACACACATCAGTATGGTATTGTTGGGCCTGTAACTCCAGGACTCACAGGTCCATGGCCAGCCAGCCTAGGCAGTCAGTGAGATCTAGATTCTGTTAGAGACCCTGCCTCAAAAAGTAATGTGAAGAATGATTGTTACATAAATTTCTTCCCTGAGGGAGCTGTACCTCACCCACCTCCCAGGTCTTAAACCAAAGTGTGAGTCCACCAAAGTCCACCCTGAGGAACTGAAGAATTTATTACACTGACTTAGAGTGTGGGTGAAGTCCTTACCCAGCGTGGAAGCCGATGATTCCCCATAGCTGTGTAGAGCAGCCGACTTCTCATCTCTTTCTCAGCCTATGTCCTCCAGCCCTTCCCAGAGCCCCCAAGACCACGTGCAGTTAGGGCAGACCTGCTTACAGCTGACTGGATACTCAGGTGAGTCCATGGCCCTCCCCATTCCTCCTCCTAAGAAAAACATAAAGAATCAGGAAGTCTGGCTGTGATGATCTTCCACAGACTCCTGAAGGCAGGGCCAGTGTGGCTCAGAGGACAGAACATAGACCCTAGAAGTCGCCCAGAGTCCAGCTCTGACCTACATGCACACACGGCTGGATGTATGTACATCACCCACTTCCCATAGAGACATTTTCCTACATTCCTGCACAGTGCAGCCCTGTCATGTATAAATTATGGGGATATTCAAGGTGAAGCCAATTGCTATAAGTAGCAGGGTTGAAATTCAAGCTCAGGTTGTTTTTCACCACTCCATAAATCCCTTGAGTTAAATGGGTGGTGCAGAGCCCTTGCCTGGCAGTCAAGAAGTTCTGAGTTTAATTCCAAGTGCCACCAAAACATGACAAAATGATCAGGGGTGGTGAGGCTTGTCCCAGTAACAAAAGCCGT
>PVIH01010602.1:38967-74247 GCA_004025045.1 Sigmodon hispidus
GGAAAGGAACCCACAGCAGTCACTGAACACATGTTCAGGGCAGGACACCTGTTCTAACAACCTTCTGGAATCTTCACTGAGATAGACACATGAGGCCCTTCTTGGTGGGTCTATCTTTGCTGTTCACCTCTCTGACAGGATCCCTTTCCTTAGGAAGGCCTCTGGGTCCTTGCTGGCCTGACCTCACTGGTGCGTCCAGCTCTCACCTCTAAGACATGGAGAGGGAGGCCTTGATTCTTGTCTCAAGTTCACGGCACCACCTAAGACCACAGAAGCAACCTGAGCCAAAGTCGGCCCAGTTGGAGGATCTTGGTCGGCAGGGAGGAAATCAAAGAGGAAGGCTCCTCATCCTGAGGCCAGGGCGCTTCCCAACAGGTGACATCCCAGCTACCCTGAGGCTCCTGAGAAGGGATGGCCTCTAGAAACCTCTGAGAGGTCAATCAGGGATGAAACTCACTGGATGTCAGTGCCCAGCATGCCAGCCCTACCCTGCTCCTCAGGTCCGTGCTAGGATCTGGGGAGAGCAGTAGGGTGTGTAGCCCACCACTCAGGGTCTACGCGCCTACCTCTACATGCTATGTGGAGATACGCCAAGGGCTCCTGAAGTGTTTGCTGTCGCTGGGCAATTGACTACCAGATAGTTCCTCTTAGTGAATGGGACTGTAACTTTGCCCTCTTGGCCACAAGGACAAACAGCCCTTCTCCCCGTCACATTTTTGTTTTGTTTTGTTTGGAAACAGGGTTTCTCTACGTAGCTCTGGCTGTTCTGGAACCTACGTAGACCAGGCTGGCCTCAAGTTTCCAGAGATCTGATTGCTTCGGCCTTCCAAGTGCTGGGATTAAATATGTAAACCAGCACAATGGTCTCTTCCCATCACTTTAAACATTTAAAGATTCAGGGCTGGAGAGATGGCTCAGAGGTTAAAAACACTTCCAGAGATTCAATTCCCAGCACCCACGTGGTGGCTCACATCTGTCTGTAACTGTGGTTCTAGGGGATCTGACACCCTCACACAGACATACATGCAGGCAGAACACCAATGCACCTAAGGGAAATTATTTTTTAAAATTTAAAGATTCATAGCTCCATGTTTTCTTTCTCCTTTACTTTTTTTTTTTTATACTTGTTTCTTTATTGTGTGTGCGTATTGTAGCACAAAGGGGATGGAGACAGCCCTCAGAAGTGGTTCTCTTCTTCTACCATGTGGATCCTGGGAGTGAAACATAAGCCTGGGCTTGGCAGCCCGTGTCTCCATCCCTCAACATCACAGCTGCTTGCTCCTTTTTTTTTCCCTTTCATTCTCCTATCTTTCCTTTTAAAAAATATTTTTAGTGTGTGTGTGTGTGTGTGTGTGTGTGTGTGTGTGTGTGTGTTGCATGTGTATGCAATACCCAGGATGGCCAGCAGAGGGGGCGTTGGATCCTGTGAACTTGGAGTTACACCTGATGTGGGTGCTAGAACCAAACTGATTCTCTGCAAGAGCAGTGCACTGCTGAGCTGGCTTCAGCTCGGCTTCATTTTTTCTCTCTCTTCTCCTTCCTTCCCTCCCTCTTTCTTGACAGGGTCTTCCTGTGTAGCCCAGGCTGGGTTGGAATCATGATCCTCCTCCCTACATGCAGGAATGACAGGTGACCACATGCCCATCAGGCTGGTTTGGAGTGAGTATTCAGAATGCAGCCTAGAGAGAGAGAGGGAGAGACCTAAGATCAAAGTCCACCCCTGCCTCTTCTGTGCTGTGCACCCTTGGGCAGGTTGCTGAACCTCTCTGAACTTCAGTTTGCTCATTAAAAATACGATAAGATCATGACTGGCATTCACCTCAATGGGTCTGGCCGGGAACAGGTGAGATGATCCATACATTTGCCTAGACCCAGTGTCTGGCACTGTAAGTGCTATAACGAGGCAGGATTAATATTCCTGCCTTCCTTCCAGTTCTGAGGACGCAGCTACAGCACCACATATGTCGCGGGCTATTTTGTCCCCAGCCAGACTCGGTTCCTTTTCTCTCCATGCTGCTGTTCTTTCTCTGACCTCCTCACCCCCACTTTAAAAACAAAACAAAACATTCTCCCCCTCCCCCTCAGCTTTGGGGGAGTTTCACCCTTGGGGAGTATAGCTGGGAATCTGAAATGGCGAGAGCTAGGAAAATGACAGCCGCACATAGGGCTTCAATCCCCTCGTTCCCATCCCCCATGTCGGGTCCATAAAAGGCTGCCCACTGCCCAAAGCGGTGACCCTGTGGGGCCGCCTGGCCGTGTGCATGTTCCCGGGCGATTGTCTGTGGAGGAGCCTCCAGTCCCTTTTGAAGTTCAGCGAAGTGAAGTGTGATGCAAGTGAGCCATAGCAGGGTCCTACAAAGCAGCAGCATGGCCTGTGGCCTCCACTCAGCACGGCCATGGACGTGGGAAGCAGCGCTGGACTGGGCTCTCTTTTGGGTCCTCTGGCCCTGCCACTGGCCTTTGAGCACAGGACTCGGGGGGAAAGGGTGCTGAAGAGAAGGCTTAGTCTAACCCTCTTGTTTTGTGGATGGAGAAACTGAGGCCCAGAGAGGGTTTAACAGTTTGCCTGAGTAACACACTGGTGTAGGTGGAAGCGATACCAGTACCCTGTTCTCATGCACCCTCGGGGTACCCAAAGACCTGGGTACCCCTGTACTGGGTACTTCCAAACCTGGGGCCACCGGGATAGAGGGGATGACCCGTGCCTTGGGCTGACCCCTGCTGGCTGTGTTCACAACCTCTGAACCTTGGTGTCTTCTGGAATCACAGGATGAATCTTTTTCTTTCTGTTCTTCGGAGAATTCACAGAAGTCCCTAAAATTTAGGAGCAGCCCTGTGGAGCTAGGTGTGTGCGCATGCGCACATGGAGGGCAGAGGTTGCTGTTGGTTCCCTTCGGATTCAGCCAGGCTACTGTAACTGAGTTCTCCCCGTTGCCACTCTAGGCTTTTCCATGAATGCTGGGGATCCAGACTCACATCCTCACCCTGGCACAGTAACCACAAAAGTGTCTCGCTAGCCCCAGAGACAGCTTACTACTGTCTTGTGACTCCTCATGTTTACAAGGACACAGTTTGGGCCCAGATGACATTGACTTTAGCAAATAGGAGGTTATTTCTCTCCTACAAAGCTGTTTAAGCTTAAACAACAGGGTGAAGGTGGCAGTTCCACCCGTTTGACTCATAACTCCTATCTCAGGTCCCTCGATGGCTGCCACAGCTCCTGCTGCTGCAGCCACCTTCCAGCCAGTGGGAAGCAATTAGCAAGCAAAAGACCCACTCTTCCCTTTAAAGACAAAGATCTGCCATCTGTACATGTCTGTGTTTCAGGTCATGTACTGCTGGGTCACACTGTGTCATGTGGTCAAAAGTAGCTGCAAGGGAGTCTGGGAAATACAATTTCTCACTCAGTGACTCAAATCATATCACACCAAAGGGGACATTTGGCAACGTTGGGAGACATTTTTAGTCACAAGTGGGAAGATGACGGGGAGAGATGGAGGGCAGGGCTGGCACTGAAGGTGCTAACTATGTACACAGAAAAGCATGCTTTGCTGCCAAACCTGATGACCACAGGTCAACCCCAGGACCATCATGGTAGAAAGAGAAAACCGACTCTCACTGCCCTCTCACCATTAAGATGTCCTTTATTTTATGCATGTTTGCTTACATGTATGAATGTGCAGCACATATGTGCCTGGTGCCCAAGGAGGCCAGAAGAGGGTGTTGGATCCTTTGGAAGTGCAGTTACTAGATGGTTGTAAGCCACCATGTGGGTGCTGGGAACTGAACCATCTGTGTCCTAAACCATCTCTTTGGTTCCCCCAATTTTTTGAAAACAATAATCTAACCGCAGATACTAGTACTGTTAGAATCCCTGCTGTAAGAAAGGCAGTGAGAACAGGTGCTCCAGGCTCAGCTTTTCAAATGATTGTTCTACAAATGTGCGGACCTATGTGTGATCCCTTTAACCATGTCAAAAGCCATGTGTGGAGACACAGAAGGGACCCAGTCCCGGGACTGGGGCTTCCTGGCCAGCCAGTCTAGCCTACCCAGAGAGCCCCAGGCCACTGAAAGGCTTTATTTCAAAAAGTAGAGTAGACACCCAAGTCTTGGCCACATGCACACGTATACCCACAAAGTAACTGGCAGGCTGTGACAAAAGGAAAGAAAAGACAGAGCACCTGGGACGTCGTACAGACTGCCACATCACCCACATCCAGTCTCATGGCTGCCAGGGATTAAAACACATCTTTTCTCAAGGGCTCTGCTCTCACAGGGATCAGTTTTGGATCAACAGACCTCCAAGAAACTATCAAGAATTAGTTCTCAAGGCCAGGAGGATTGTGGCCAGGCAGTCTGAAATCCCACCCTCTGGGTGGCCTACAGGAGCAGCAGGGAGGCCGGAACCCACATGCCTCCCAGGGTGATGGACCCACAGGTGAGGTGCACTCCCCTCGTGGGGCCTTCCCCTTCTTGGTTTATCTTGATCTCTTCAGAAACTCACTTCTAATTCCATTGTCTGAGGTCTGGAAATCAGGGCTTGGCGAAAAGGAGAATGAGAAACAAGGATTGTCAATTTTGAGGAGGAAATACCTCAGGAAGGCTGTCCTGTTACCTCCCAGCAATGCTAGCCTGTCCTCAGCCCGAGCCCCAGGCCCTGGGCCTTGGGATGGAGGCCGATGCTGTCCTATTTGGCTGGGCCTTGTCTCATTGTTGTAGGCAGGTCAGGCTCTGGTTAGCTTCTGAGGTCTGCTGATGGGGAGAATTCAGGGTTGCCCCAACATCTGTAGTTTATTGGGCATCTATAGTGTTCTACAAACTGTCTCCACATTTCACTGAGAAGATGACTCTTATCAACCCATGAAAAAGCCATCATTACATTACAGTCTTATACAAAGGGTCAGAGACGGACTGGGCATATGGCTGGTTGATACAGTGCTTGCTCTAGCATGCATAAAACCCTGGGTTCAATCCCCAGCACCAAATAACCAATATCTGTAATCACCCCTGTGAGCCAACCATTCAGGAGTGGAAACAGGAAATTTAGGAGCTCAGAGGGTCAAAGACATTGTAACAGGGCCCTAGCCCTTAGCACAACTGACTCCATGATGGAGGTGCCATTCAGGCCGTAAAACTCCACACAAAGACAGCACTGCCTGCCAAAATAAAAACAAAGACCTAATCCATCAAAATCCATAGTTCTGGGAAAGTCTCTAAATGTACTAACCTTGGCTTTTAGCTTCTGTAGTTTCACTTCTGGCTAACTGTTCTTGTTGACTGAAGTGTGTCAGCCCAGAACATGGTTGTTGTGTTTAAAAGCTCACTCTGAGAAAGCCTCGGGGCTACACTGGGATCCCGAACACTGGGGTGTAGTTGCCGCTGGCTAATAAAGACTTCCTATTGGCTTAAGCCCATGTCTGAGCAGCCTTTCCTGGAGAATACTCCACAACATTAAGTCACTTGCCCAGAGCCTCACAGCTAACAAAAAAGAAAAGCTAAGTTTCGGTTCAGAGGTGTCCAGCCCTCCGGCTCAGGTTCTAGTAGAACTGTCTGTCTGGGGGAGGGTGGCTAGAGAGAGCCTAACTCACTATTACAGGCCTATGCCTCATGGAGGGCAGCCAGCCTGCCTCTTAGCTGTTTTATCATCTCATCCCAGATCAAGACTGCAAAAAAACAGCACCATTTACTCTCTGTGACTAGCTGGGGAAATGGGAGCCCAGGGTGTGCCAGGGACTTCTTCAAAACCATCCGGTGTCAAAGGTGAACAATAAGTCTCCAGACTACTGTGATTCCACCCCCACCCTCATTCTACAGAATCTGGGGATTCTTAGGAAGATGCCTGGGAGAGACTGGTACACCCAACGTCCAGGTCTGCATACCTCTTAGTACCCATCCCTTGGGACTTCATGGAGGGCACCAGATGGAGACAGTTTTCTTGCTGGTGTGAAAGAACCAGCCATGACAAGGACACACAAGGTCTAGAGGTACTGAGCCATGTTTAGAGAGACGCTCTTTTTTTTTTTTTGTAATTAATTAATTAATTTATTATTTGCCTTGGTGTTTGCCTGGAACTGGGAACTGGAACTACAGACAGTTGTGAGCTGCCATGTGGATGCTGGGAATTGAACCCCAGTCCTCTGGAAGAGCAGTCAGTGCTCCTAACTGCTGAGCCATCTCTCCAGCCCCAAGAGATGCTCTTTTGATTTGTCACTACACTAAGGCTACACACCAACCATCAACAGGTAGCCCCTCCCAATGATGCATGCATCTTCTTCCCCAGTGGAAACCAGAAACAAGGGCCTGGACCACCTGACTGAAGTCACAAGCCCAGGGATAACCTTCTTGTTTTTAGGGAAGGCAGCAGTGTCCAGCAGCCAGAACCTCAGATTTCCCTAGGCCAGGTCTGCCACAAAGGGGCCTGAAATAGCTCTGAGGTCCTGTGCTCACCAAGGCAGTGGCAAAGGCTGTAGGCAGCAGCAGGGCCACAGTGCCACTTTGTTGGGAGATGAGACTTTCTGCCCTCAGTTCTGCCCAACAATGGTAGAGCTAAGACAGAGATATAGCTGCTTGACCCAGTAAGCCTGACCAAATCACAAGGGTAACAGTCATGCAGCCCAAAGGGGCATTCTGCAGAATAGCCTTCATCCAAAAGGTATGAGTGCCATAGCAACATTGTCTCCACACCGGAGGGGTGGAGACAAGTGTCCACCAACAGAATGTGGTAAATTCAGATGGAAATACAGCTCTGTTATCAGGAAGGATCTTCTGGCTCATGCTACAACATGGATGAATCTCTCTGAGTTTGAAGCCAGCCTGGTCTATGGATGGAGTTCTGGGGCGGGGGTCTGGGTTGAGCTGGTACCTCCAGCTCCTCTTAAGTTCCAGCTTTACCACCCTATCACCTTGGAGCACCAGCGTTATCTCATTGCTCAGGGTAGCTGCCAAAGCCACAGCTATCACATCTGAGCTTTAGACAATGAGAGAGAGTACAAGAGTCAACCCCCATCTGTTTAAGGAATTTCATAGTCAGAATTTTTCTTTTGCTTGGGCAAAGTAGGTTCTATTGCTTAGGAAAAAATGAATTTGGAGTGATAACTGACTGACTCACCAACGATGAGGACATCTGGGGTATGAGGAGACAAGAAAGATCTGTGCTAACCTTCCTGGATCCATACCCTGGGCTAAGCCCCAGGCTCCCCCTGAGCCCAAACCCCAGACTCAGGCTGGCATGGGCTTGAGAACCAGAAAGCCCTCCTCCCATGGAAGAAACTGTCTCTGTTGTCACTGCAGGTAGGGCTAGCAGTGGCTGGCTGTATCCTGCAGAGCTGGAGGCCCAGGCAGAGGGGCCAATAGAGAGCAGGGAGCTCTAGGAAGATGGGTAAAGTGAAATGGTACCCTGCAGTCAAGGCCTGCCTCCTCACAAACCCTGGATGCTCAGAATCCAACAAAGGCCTCCTGCCTGCTCAGTGGGGTGGGGTTGGGTAGGGTGGGGTCACACAGACAGACAAACAAGCCTGGCACTGCAGGGGAGGCAGAGCATGCAGAAAAGAGGGAAAGACCTAAGGAGCAGAGACTGGGCCTGGGCCCCCTGCAGGGCCAAAATAACCCACCACTGAGTCAGTCGGCCACATACTGGTCGGTCAGTGGAGAAGCCAAACCCCAGCCAAGTCTATTATTTAAAGTTTGTCATCAAATAAAAATAAAACAATCCCACCCCCCACACTCAACCTCAACCCGCCTCAACCACAGAGGCATTCCCTGTCATCAGGAGTCACCTTGGGACAGCCCAGGCCAGACCATGAGTCTGTCCCATAGTCTGCAATAGTGTTTCCAGAGACACAGAGGGACCGCTCTTATCAGGCCTAGGCGCCTTTGGGTCCCAGGCCCTGAGGTCCTCATCAACCCTGTCCCATGAATACAAACAGTCCTTCTTTGTATAGGGACAGGAAGAAGGTGCAGAGAGAATCCAGGAGTGCCCTAGATGACCCTCATAACACATTTGCTACCAGATACCCAAAGGCCCAAGGTGACCGTGGATTTCTTCTCCAGGGCTGGACACTTGGGGTCAGATCCCCCAGGACAAGATGTGGGAAAGCCTGCCATGGTGAGGTCAGAGTCTAATGGGTTTCAGTTCTCAGAGGCCAGGGGTAGGGGCTGTGCAAGTCCTAAGCGGTGCAGAGAATTATTAAGTCCTAAGCGTTACCCCATGTGCTTCGCTTGTGAAAATCAGGTTTCTGACCTTGCTCCTTCCCTCACCCGCCCTTTGCCCAGGACTACTCCCAGAGCTTCAGAAAACAAAACAAAACAAAACAGAAAAATGCCTGAGAAAGAGAATCAGGAAGAACAGCTTCAAGGATTTTTTTTGTGTGTATGTATGTTTATCTACTTTTTATTTTATGGAGTTGGTGTGTGAGTTTGTGGTGTGTGTATATGCACCTCTGGGCATGCACATGCTGACGGGTGTGTGCACACGTGCTTGTGCCCGGATATAAGATGTCAGTATAGGTGTCTCTGTTATTGTTCTCTATCTTTGTTTCTGAGTCGGGGTCTCTCTTTGGGTTACATCTCTGTTGCTGTGATGAAACACTGTCCGAAAGCAACTTTGCAGAGAGAGGGGTTTATTTCATCTTACCCTTCTGGGTCATAGTCCACTAATGAGGAAATCAGAGCAGGAGCCCAGGACAGGAACCTGAAGCAGAAACCACAGAGGAACACAGTGTTGTATGCAGTTTCTGGGCCAGACTTCCCGGTCTAGCCCAGAGATTTGACTGGCGGTCTGGCAGTCCAGCAGAAACACACGCAGTCCCACAGAATCACACAGATGCTTATATTAATTTTACGCTGATTGACCTAGGGCCCAGGCATATAACTTTATACCAGGTTTTTTTTTTTTTTTAAAAAAAAAAAACTTTATTTATTTATTTGCCTTGGTGTTTGCCTGGAACTGGAACTACAGACAGTTGTTAGCTGCCATGTGGGTGCTGGGAATCGAACCCTGGTCCTCTGGAAGAGCAGACGGTGCTCTCAACCGCTGAGCCATCTCTCCAGCCCCACTTGCTAACTCTTTAGTCTTAAACTAACCCATCTTTCTTATCCTGTCCAGCCATGCGTCTTGGTACCTTTTCTCAGCAGCATTTACTCTGCATCTCCTGGCAGTTCTGGTGACTCTATGGCATCTCTCCTGCTCTGAGATGTTCCCTGTTTTCTTAGTCTGGTAGCCATGCCCACACTTCCTGTCTGCCTCTGGCCAATCAACTTTTTATTAAACCCATAGGCAGGACAATTATTTCAAATGTAACACATAATCCACTACAATGCAGCTTTCTGGTTTATTCACTGGCTCATACATAGCATTTTTATACAGCCCAGGACCACCTGTCTGAGGAATGGTGTCACCACAGTGGGCTGAGCCGCTATTATTAGACCGACCATCTTGATCTAGGCAATTCCTCAATTGAGGCTTCTCCCCTCAGATGGTGTGTATCAAGGTAACAATGAAGGGTAACCCAGACACACACTTACTGAACCTGGAGCCCACTGATGGAACAATGAGCTCCACAGACCCATCTGTTGCTGCCTCCACTTACCAGTACTGGGCGCATTTATGTGAGTGCTGGGGATCTGAGCTCAGTTCGTCCTGCTTTTGCAGAGAATACGATACTCACTGAAGCATCTCAGATTTGCTACAAATGACTATCCACGACTCATCTGTGATGCTGTTGTGTGTGTCTGTCATTTTTCTCAACACTGAAAAGTAGTGGTCCAGAGAATGCTGTCTGTCCATCCAAGCTGGGAGCTACCAAATATGGGAGTTTCTCTTCATTCCACAGCTTTTTTGGTACATATATGTATATCTCTATATATAAAGATTTATTTTATTGTTTATGTTGGGCATGATGGTGCACACCTTTAATCCCAACACTTGGGAGACAGAAGCAAGAATCTTTGACAATAAAAATATTATTTGTGAAGGGGGCACTACTGGTGTGTAAGCTTGAGTTACAGGCAGTTTTGAGCTGCCCTATGTGGATGTAGGGATCAGAACTCAGATTTTTTGGAAGAGCAACAAGTGTTCTTAACCACTGAGTCATCTCTGTGGGCTCGTCATCTCTGTGGGCTCATGTTTTGGTTTTTGGAGACATGGTCTGTCTTAGTTAGGGTTTCTATTACTATAAAGAGACACCATGACCACAGCAACTCTTATAGAGGAAAATATTTAATTTTGGTGGCTCACTTACAGTTCAGAGGCTCAGTCTATTATCATCTCGGTGAGACATGATAGTGTACAGGCAGACGTGGTGCTGGAGAAGGAGCTAAGAGTGCTACATCTTGCAGGAAATAGGGAATGAATTCTCACTGGGCATGGTTTGAGCATGTGTGAGACCCTAAAGCCTGCCTCCACTGTGACATACTTCTTCCAACAAGACCACAACTACTCCAACAAGGCCACACCTCCTAATAGTGCCACTCTCTTTGGGGGCCATTTTCTTTCCAACTACTACATGATCTCATGTAGCCCAGGCTAGCTTCAAATACCTTTTATAGTCAAGGATAACTTGGAACTCCTCACTCTGCCTTATTTTCCGTTCAGCTTGGAGTTCACCAGTGTGGTGAAGCTGGCTGGCCCACAGGTAAAGGCATCTGATGACATAATTCAGTCTCCCAGAATTCACTTAGTAGATGTCAAGTACACATCGTCCTGTGAATTCCACATGTGCACTGTGACTTGTCCTCCCCCCAAATAAAAACAAAACTAATTAAGACACACCACACACACACACACACACACAGAGAGAGAGAGAGAGAGAGAGAGAGAACACAGAGCCAGGTGTGGTGGGTGCATGGATGTTGTCCCAGCATTTGGGGGTGCATTTCAAGACTCACTTTTGCTACATAGTGAGTTAGAGGCTAGCCCAGGCTACACGAGATCTTGCCTTAAGGACTAAAACCCAAAACAAAACGACAAAACACACCTAGGAATTTTTTAAGTTGACATATCCATGTCATGTTCACCCCTTAACCCAAATTTCCTTTTCTTCACTACAGAAACAATAAAAATCTTCCAGTCACTTGTGGACTCGACCGGTCACTTTGTAAGAACAAAACACACTCGTAGTCAGCTTGAATCCTGATGCCAGAAATAACCGACCTCTTGTAAAGACGGTGTGAGAGCCCTGCAGTGAGTGGGGTGGGGAGGCAGGGAAACACCATCAGAGCTCTTCCCTGACCTAGGCAAACAGAGTGACGTTTGGGCCCCAGGAACCAGGCATTAATAACCCCGCTGAGGCTCCGGAGTTCCAAATACAGCTATTTAAAGCCAAAAAATATCATTTCTACCCACAGAGGCTGTCCTAGCTGTGTATTTGGATTCTCTTCAGCCCCCGTGTTCTGGCAAGCTCCTTGACCTGACTGCCCAGCGGCGGGACCACAGGGCTCCTGGCCAACCTGTCCTCACTGCTCCAGGGAGGAGGACTAACCTTGACCTGTACAGGTCTCTCCTCCTCTTCCTCTCTGCTCAGGTACCGGGAGAGGCCGAGGGGTCTCTAAAGGGCTCAGTTTCACCTCTATAGAAGGCCTCACTGTCCCTGCTAGAGCACAGAAGATGGGTGACCACTCCTTCCCCACCAGAATCATATCCTCATCCTGATGTGACGGGAGACCGTTCATTTTCCCTCTCTGGGCTCCCATCTTCTTACCTGGGCAATGAAATCAGCTTCACTTTGCTTTGTTTCTGGCGTGGCCACAAAAGATCAGAAATGAGTCTTTGGAGCCTATAGCAGGAAAAGCACATTGGAAACCCAGGTTCAGGGGCTAGGGAGCCACTCAGTGGATAAGAACACTTGCTGGACAAGACTGACCATCTGATTCTGGATCCCTGACATTCAGGAAAGATGCATAAAACCCCAGAATCTGAGAAGGCAGAAACAGATGGGTGTCCAGGCCTGGCTGGGCAGCCAATATAGCTGGAAAGTGAGCTTCTGGTGAGGGACCATATCTGGAGGCAACAGCATGAAGTGAGAAGCAATCACCTAGCATTCCACTCTGGCCTCAGGGTGGACATATGAATGCTCACCTTTGCTTTTTAAGTTGAGTGCTGGGCGGATCTCTCTGAGTTCTAGGCCAGCCTCGTTTACAAAGTGAGTTCTAGGACAGCCAAGGCTACAAAAAAAACCCATGTCTCAGCACCCCCCAAATAAATAAATAAATAAATAAATAAATAAATAAATAAATAAATGGAAATCCAAATATTGCCTCTGATGGTCAATCTTGGGTGCCAAGCTGGCACACCCAAGGACAGGAGCCTCAATTGAAGGCATGATGCTATCAGATTGTCCTGTGGGCATGTCTGTGAGCATTTTCTTTCCTGATTGCTGACTGATGTAGGAGGGCCCAGTCACCATTTCTAAACACATGGGCATCCCAGACAGCTGATGGTGAGTCAGAGAGCAAGTCAGTGAGCAGCATTCCTCCATGACCTCCGCTTCAGTTCCTGCCGATTTCCTCAGTGATGCAAGGGTAAGCCAAATAAATCTTTCCTCCCCAAATTGCTCAGAAAAGACGACTAGGCCATACACTGTGAGCTCCCCTCCCCTCTTCTCCAGGCAAGATCACTGCAGAGTAACTGGGTTCTGGACTGTGAATACAGCCGGCTGTCCTATGCTTCTATCATGGTTGCTGGGCACCCAAGGCAAGGACCTCCTCTCCTCCAGCTGGCTCTGATCTGAGGCCTCTGCTTGGGCTGGTTGATTTGAAGCTTAAGGAATGTGAGAAAGTTGAAAGCCTGATGACCCGAGTGGAACCCTGGAGAGAACTAACTTGTTCTCTGACCTCCACATGTGCACTGTGGCTCCTGTGTACCTATGCACCCAATAAAGAGATATTAAAATAAAAATGGTGGGGGGCTGGAGAGATGGCTCAGAGATTAAGAGCACTGACTGTTCTTCCAGAGGTCCTGAGTTCGATTCCCAGCAACCACATGATGGCTCACAACCATCTATGATGACATCTAGTACACTGTATACATAATAAATAAATAAATCTTTAAAAAAGAAAATAAAAATTGTCTAGACATACAAAAAAGGCATATATTGGTCAGAAGAATCTTTATCATGTCCTAGTAACAAACACCCCCCCAAAGACTTAGTGGCCTTTCTCCTGATCTCCTGATCTCACTGCTTTTACAAGTAGCCGGTGGATGAACTAAGGCTCTGTCCACAGAAGTCATCCAGGGGCTGAGATGAAATTCAGTTGTTTGTCAGATATGCACAAAGCCCCGAGTTCCATCCCCAGCACTGCACACAAGCCACATGCCCCAGACGCCATCAGTGATCCAGAGAAAGAGGCCGGAAGATCAGGAGTTCAAGGTCATCCTCCTGTGCACAGCGAGTTTGTTATCAACCTGTATCAATCAATAAAAGACTCAGATATCAACTCAGGGCATGCTTCAGTGGTAAGGTACTTGCCTAATAGACATGAGGTCTTAGGTGTGAGTCCCAATACTGAAAAAGGAAAAAGAAAAACCCACAGGAGGCATAGATGCACCAGGTGGTATTTCATGAGCTGTGTGAGCCCCTGGCCACACAGCATCTCATCACTACTGAGCTCTGTCTGGGGAACCTGGGACATCTCCTCCATGGTTAACATAAAATAAGCCAGTCAGTTTAGCTCTCAAACATATATACAGAACACTGTCAACACCATACACACGACTGGGCACAGAGACTGCTTGGGAGGTAGACCTTGGTCCCCACCTTCAGTGAGCCTGCAGTCTTTAGGGAAGAAGAGACCCCCTCACTCAGGATTCCTCAGTATAGTACAGGGGCCATACAAAGCAAATGACATCCCCCCATTCTGCTGGTATGGGGGGACATAGTACTGAAAAGGCTGAAGCAGGAGGATGGCTAGCCTGGGCTACAAAAGAAGACACCACACCTTTCTGCTGCCCATAGGCAGTTAGTAATTATCTTTTCTTTTCTTTTCTGGACTGGGTCAAGAACACATCAATGATTTCTGTCATACTCTTCTTGGAACCCCTCACTTATCACAAATTTCGATGTGTGACAAAGGTCATATTGGGGCTCCAGGGTGGTGGCTCAGCAGTTAGGAGCAGAGGACCCAGGTTCAGTTCCCAGCACCACACTGGGTGTCTCCTGACAGCCTATAACTACCAGCTCCAGGGGATCTGACCTGATTCCTCTGGCCTTCATGGGTACTTGTACTCACATGAGCACACACACACACACACACACACACACACACACACACACACCACAACAAAACAAAACAAATAAAATGCTGGAGAAATGGCTCAGTGGTTAAGAGCACTGACTGCTCTTATAAAAGACCTAGGGTCGGTTCCCAGCACCCACATGGCAGCTCACCAGTTCCAAGGGATATATATGATGGCTCCTTCTGGTTTCCATAGGCATTCTACACACATATTACAGGCAAACAATCATATTGATAAATACAAATAAATGAAGCTTTACTTAAAAAAAGAAAGAAAGAAAGAAAGAAAGACGATGATGCACACAGGGTAGCAAAGCCTGCATCTCCAACTCTAGACTGATGTGAGCTTGAAGTCTGGAAGGGAGAGTCCCTTGTGAGTTACCTGGCCTTAGGCAAATATGCTTGGGCTTGGAGGCCATCCACCATCCATAGAGGCCAGGGAACCAGCAGAGGACCGCAAGGCTTCTTGTCCTAAAATATCTCCCTGGCCTGAAAAGCCATGGTGAGTCACCATCTCCGGTCTAAAACGTCAGGTAGCCCTTCAAACAGTCACATTAAAATACACATAATGACTAGAGATAGCCTTTGAGGTGTGTAAGGGACAAAACAGGCCTCCACAGGGGATGTCCTGAGGCCCCCATAGGAGGGAGGAGGGCTGCTTGGCACAACCAGAAACAGGCAAGCCACAGACAGCCCTGGACACACACACACACACACACACACACACACACACACACACACACACACCCCGCCTCCTTCCTGTTCCCTAACCTGTCAAGCGGGTGGCTCTGCTCAGTGTTCCTAGCTGCAGCAAGCCAGGAAACCCCTCTGAGAAGCTGTAACTTTACTGGATGCAGAGATACAGAATTTTTGTGCAGAGTTTAGAGAGGGGCTCAGATGGAAAGGAAAACGAGTCAGTGCATGGAGCACTGACACCCTCCGGAATAAAAGGACCGCGGTAGCCAGGGAGATGATGCAGTGGTTAAGAGCACTGGCTGCTTCCACACTCAGCACCCCATAGTAACTCACAACCTTATGTATGTAACTTCTGTTCCAGGACATCCAATGCCCTCTTCTGGCCTCATGGTCCACAGATACATGTGCAGGCAAAACACTCATACACACAAGACAGAAAAAAAAATAACAAAGACTGCTGAGAGTTATGTGTGGTGCATCCCACCCAGCATTTGGGGTGCTGAGGCAGGAGGACTGTTAGAACCCTGGCTACATAGGGAGTTAAAAGCCATCTAGGTTGTCTCTGTATTTGAACAGGGCAGAAGTGGGGGGGGAGGGGAGGGAGAGAGGGGGGAGAATAGAAACTAAGAAAGGAAAAGATGTGCTCAGGGAAGACTGTAGATGTGAGCAGGAAAAACCTGAAATAGTCTTATGTAGCCTAGTTGACAGTAATGTGAGAGCCAGAAGGTAGCCGATTTAATCTCAGGAGGATGACCATCTCCACACTGGAGAGCAGGTACCATCATCTTCACCTAGAGGTATGGCCTCTTGGCCAGCGTAGGTTTAGAAATCACCTATGACCTTAACGCACTAGGATTAGGAGCATGGTTGAGGTGTAGCTTAAGATCTTGACGCATGTACACAAAAGCCTCTTCTTCCTGTCTCATCCTCTCTGGTAGATGACCTGACTGATGAGCTTCAGCCATGTGGACCAGTCCAGCTGTCCAAGAACCGCAAGACCATTTAATCTCTTGTATCAGTGAATGTTCTCCTATAAATCCCTTAATCAATATTAACCTTTTGTAATCAGTTGCCAGTGATTATTAATTACAATAACAAGAACTCTGTGGAGATGGCTGGAGGGATAGCTCAGCAGTTAACCTGGCTGAGGGCCTAACCTCAGTCCCCAACACAACCATTGGGTGGTTTACAACCACTTGTATGTCCAGCGGCAGGTTTTCTGACGCCCCCTCCTGGCCTCCTTGGGCACCTGCATTTATGTGGTGCACATAAACTCAGACCCCCACACAAACATAAGTAAGAGAAAGCTATGGGGGGGGCAATGCTCCTTGGCTCCCACCTGTAACCTCAAAACATGAAAGGTGAAGACAAGAGGATTAA
This sequence comes from Sigmodon hispidus, assembly GCA_004025045.1. Classification (NCBI taxonomy): domain Eukaryota; kingdom Metazoa; phylum Chordata; class Mammalia; order Rodentia; family Cricetidae; genus Sigmodon; species Sigmodon hispidus. Next base: position 55,273 of record PVIH01010602.1, read on the forward strand.
GAGTTCAAGGCCAGCTTCGGCTACATAGAGACAGAGAAAGCTAGCCTGAGCTACATGAGACCCTATCTTTGAAACAAAAAAGGGATGAATTTAGGCAGAAATTGGGGGGGGGGCACTCAAAGAAAGTGGAGTCAGTGGAGGAACAGAAATTCAAAGTTTTCCACCACTGTACAGTGAGCTCAAGGCTCAGGCCAACCTGGAATACTTGAGACCCTGTCACAAAGCAAAACAAAATGTCAGAGCAAGTACTGACCCAGAGGACCCAGGAGAGGCAGGCCTGGGATGTGGCCAGGTCTCTAGCATCTTTGTGGGGGCACAGAGGGTGCTAGGGGACAGATTCTCCCCCTGCTCCAAATGTGCTATAACCACCAGGCATAGAGCCCCAAGAAGGCCTCACCCTACCCTCTGCTCACCCCCCTGCATCCCCCTCAGGGCAGTATGCACTGGAGAAAGACAGGGAAACCCACAAAAATCTTCCAAATAAGATAAATATGTGGTGCAGACAAAGGCCGTGCTGGGTGGGACAAGGCTTCTGCTGCTCCCCGATGGGGCGGACCCGTCAAAAGTGGCTTGTGGCTGCAAAATGCGTCATCTCCCGCTCTTAACAAGGACTCCCTGTCTCAGCTGCCCCCCCAAAGTCCTAGGCTGGTGGGGTTCCCATGGTAAGGGAATTGGGGATCTGTTGCTGGCCTCTAGGTCACCCTTGAGGTCCTGTTCAGTTCCAGCAGGACAGCCGAGCTCTTGGAACAGGGTTACCCTGCTGGGGACGGTGTAGGAGCTGTTTTGAATCGTTAGCTTATTGAAGCTGTAACTTCCCAGTGGGTGGCAAGCGTCCACGGTGATGCTGGGCTGGGGGTGCCAGGGCTCTGCAGACCTGAGTCCTCAGAGAGTGTGAAGGTAGGCAGGGTCCAGCGCTTCCCTGGGAATGCCTCTGGGGGAAGGGTGATGACGGATGCGGTGGACAAAGCTCTCCCTAGCACCCCTCCACTCCGCACCCCTCCAGGCTCTCGGCCCCTAGAGTTAGCTTCTTTTTCTGCTCCAGCTCCACGCCTGTTAATGGCCATTGTTCTGAGGAGAAAGAGATGTTTTCAGTTTGGAGGCATTGTTGTGCACCTTCTCTCCGGGCCAAGGGATGGGAGGCCTTCTGGAGCAGGGTTGCCGCAGGCAAGTAGAGGTGCCACATGGCCTGGATGAGAGGACAGTGGACTCTGTGTCTGTGATGGTCAAGCCTGGGACAGTTCTCTATCCCAGAGGGGCAAGTGCTCCAAGATGATGCCATGCCCACAACACAAAGGCGGCTATGGCCTCCTGCCCCTTCCCACCCCGCCCCCACCCCCACCTCGCTCTAGCTGCTTCAGCTAACACCAGCTTTCAGTGGTGATTCTTCTCTCTATGGCCTCAATTTCCTCATCTGTAAAAAGCGTTGCTGGCAGGGCAGTGGTGTTTGCCGTTAATCCTAGCATAAGGGAGGCAGAGGCTGGTCTGGTCTACAGAGTGTTCTCAAGGCCAGTTTAGACTAGATGGGACCCAGTCTCAAAAAGGAAGAAAGAAGAAGAGGAGGAGGTAGGTTGACCTTGAAGTTGCCAGGGGCTGAGGTACCAGTCGTCTGGGCAATGACTTCTGATGTCCTCAACAGCTCCTGGCTCATTCTGTTCTGATGCTCTGTGGGTGGAGGAGAGTCACGGGAACGATTCTATTTACAGCCCTGACTGAGGAAGCTGGGGCTTTTTTGACCATGGAATATAACAACTCAGGGTTTAGTTCATCAGTGTTAGACCAAAGGACCCTGAGGGCTTTGATCTAGATAAGAACCTGGACACAGGGCTGGAGAGATGGCTCAGCGGTTGAGAGCACTAATTGCTCTTCCAGAGGACCTGAGTTCAATTCCCAGCTTCCACATGGCAGCTAACAACTGTCTGTAATTCCAAGATCTGACACCTTACACAGTTATTCATGTAGGTAAAACACCAATTCACATAAAATAAAAATAAATATTAAAAAAAAAAACCTGGACACAGGTGCCTTCCAGGAATTGCCTGCCCCTTAAACAGCCGGTCTCCAGGTGAGGCTAATCAAGGGTCTCCAGGTAAGAATAGTCAAGGACAGCCTCGGCTGCAGGTGGCTGAGAAGGGGAATGTCACTCTCCAGCAGCCAGCGTTCCCATTGGTGTCAGACCAGGGGACCAGGACAAGGGATGAGGGGTCAGGAAGGCTGGGACTGAAGGAGGTTCTCCAAGGCCTTGGAGAAGGTGTGGGAAAGAGGTCCCATGGAACTTGCCATGTGAGTGCTACACAGAGGTGCGGCCTGGGGCACTCAGTCTGAGAGGGATGTGTCAGGGCAGTGGGGTCTGGATGTCTTCCCTACCACCTTGCTTAAACTACCTCAGGGGTGGGTTTCACTGTTCATGGTGAAAGGGATCTCAGAGCCCGCCTGAGGTCACGCCCCCAGGGAGTCTGCTGAGGCCTGAAAGTCTTCTGACCAACTCTGCAAGTGAAAGCTAACACTGCCACCTCTTCCTACAGATGGAAATCCACCCCCACAGGCACACTTTTTAAACAGGGTCTTATATAGCCCAGGCTGGCTTCAAACTCATTACCTAGCTGAGGATGGCCTTGAACTTCTGACCCTCCTCCTTCGAGCTGGGATTACACCGACTCTTACAACCCTGAGGATGGAACCCAAGATCTCCTGCATGCCAGACAAGGCAGTGAAGCCACTCCTCCAGCCCCACAGAGAATTCTTGAGGCATGAGGAATGTTCTGTGGCTTCTCAGACAATTCCTTACCATTTATTTTTCAGCCATTAAGTAATGAGTGATAGGTGCTCTCCTGCTGAGGCTCTGTGATGATGACAAGAGAATGAAAGTGTCCTTGGCTCAGCAGTTAAGATCACTGAATGCTCTTACAGAAGACCCAGTTCCATTCCCAGCACCACGTGGTGACTCACAACCATCTGTAACACCATTTCCAGGGAATCTGACCTCCTCTGGCACCAAGCCCTTATGTTGTATACATACATACATGTGGACAAATAACTGCATGTAAAATATACACATAAAATAAAATAAACCTGAAAGAAAACACAAAATATTTCTACTTTTTACACATCAGTAAAATTTTTCCGTCAAGGACCCTGTAGAAAATGTCATGGGCTGTGCAGGTCACATGATCTTTATTGTAGCCACTCAAGTACAATGATGGCAGCTAAAAATGCAAAAGAATGGACTAAAATTTTATTCATGGCACAGGAGTCGGTCCAGGTTTTCTGGTAGGCAATCACTGCGTTAAGTTAAAAAGGATGGCTGAGTGTGGAGGTAAATTAGTTAACCACAAGGGGCTGGACGATGGCTTTGGTGCAATCTGCTCACGTGAGCTCAGTCCTTGGAACTCACATAAAAAACTAGATTCGGTAGGTGTGATGGTACAGGACTTCAATCCCAGCACTTGAGAGGCAGAGGCAGGTGGATCTCTGTGAGTTAGAAATTAGTCTGGAGTCTACATAGTAAGTCCCAGCCCATCAGAGCTACATGGAGAGAACCTGACTCAACACAGCCTCCTCTCCCCCCAAAAAAGATAAAACCAAAACAAAATAGAGGGCTGGAGAGCTCAGCAGTTAGGAGCACTGGCTGCCTTTCCAGACAATAGAGGTTCAATTCCCAGCACCCACATGGCAGCTCACGATAGTCTGTAAGCCAATTCCAGGGGGATCCGATACCCTCACACAGACATGTAGGTAAAACACCAATGCACATAAAATGCAAATAAATCAATTAAATAAACAAAGCCAACAGCTAAAAGGAGTAATTGCTCTGAGACAGGCCTTGAGTCCCAGACAGATTCGGGGCTCGCCAGCAGAAGTGGGGTGTCACAGAGCAGGAAATGGTGTGGGGTGGCAGCCTGATGGAAGGGCCACCAACCACCTCCCAAATCATGACGTGGTGATTTATTAGTTAAAAATGTTCAGCCTTACCTTATTTTAATCTGTTTCTCTTATCTGTATTTTGCCTCGGGCTTTTTACCTTTCATTCTGTATGTTTCACTTTCCTGTTTCCTCTGTGCCTGGCTGGCGGCTGCTTGGTTCCGGGTGTTCTCTCTTCCCTCTTTCCTGGAACCTAGATTTCTTCATCTCCTCTTTATTCTCTCTGCCTGCCCGCCCCACCTTTACCTAGCTATTAGTCATTACGTTATTTACCAGACCAACCAGGTGCCCTTAGTCGGGCAAGGTGAAACAGCAACACATCTTTACATTGTTAAATACAGTAGACACAAATGTAACACATCTTTGCCTAGTTAAAGTAATATTCCACAAGAGGCTGAGGCCAGACTGTGGAGGAATTTAAACACTTGGCAGCAAGCCTACTAAGATCTCACACTGGAAGTTCAAGGCAGTGGTCCACCACACCAATACCACATTTTAATGCAAGCCTTCCCTGTAAATATACGCTACAGACAGACTGCCTCAGAGATAAGCAATATAGGTTCCTGGAGATTTTCCACAAGTAAGTTTACATTTCCAGATGGTTACAGAGACTTACATCATTTGATTTTTTTAATTGAAAAATTTTATTTTTATTATTTTTTAAATGATTTATTTATTATCAATTCTGTTTCTGAACCATCTTGCTGTAAGGATGCTGGGATTGCAGAAGTGTATCACTGTGCCTGATTGTTGCACTTATTTATCTTTATATATCTGCTTTTGAGACAGCGTCTACGTACCCTGTTGTCTTGGAACTACTCAGAGATCTGCCTGCCTCTGTCTCCTGAGTTTGGGGATTAAAGGCATGTGCACTGCAGGGATTGAACTCAGGTCAGCAGGCTGCAGAGGGAGCTGTTTTACTTCCTCCCAGCTCTCTCCCCAGCCCCTGGAGGTTAATAGTTTTTAATTAGAATTTTATAACATTTATTTATTTGTATGTGAGAAAGAGAGCATATATTATTAATGGGATCTTTAGAATCATCCCATCATCTTATTTTACACTTTCTCTTGTTTTTATACCTTTTCTGCTTTGTGTATGTATGTGTGTGTGTATGAAAATGGTTTGTTTTTCTTTGATATTTATTTTTTATTTGCTTTGTTGTAAGATAGGATATCATGGGGCTAGAGAGATGGCTCAGCAGTTGAGAGCACTGACTGCTCTTCCAGAGGATGGGGGTTCAATTCCCAGCACCCACATGGCAGCTCACAACTGTCTGTAGTTCCAGTTCCCAGTTCCAGGCAAACACCAAGGCAAATAAATAAATAAAAAAGTTTTTTAAAAAAGATCTCCATCTCCATCTTAAAAAAAAAAAAAAGAAAAGAAAAGAAAAGGCAGGTTGATCTCTGGTCTGCAGAGCGAGTTTCAGGACAAACCTGTCTTGAAAAACCATTTTATATATACATATATATGTGTGTGTATATATATAAAATTTAAAATATATATACATAATTACATTAAAATTATTGGGGTGTATGAATGCTATCACATATATGTGGCAGTCACAGGACCAGGAGGGTCACAGGATATTATGTGATCCAGGCCATCCCTAAACTAGATATGTAGGCAAAGATAACTCTGAATTTCCTGTCTCCATCTCCCAAATGCTGGGGTGACTCATGCATCAGGTTGGTTTGTTCAAGCTGGGGCTGGACCAGGGGCTTTGTGCTGGGCCAGTGCTTTCCCCACTGACCCTCATCCCCAGCTGGAGGCTTGCTTTTTAGTCTTATCTTTTCTTAGTCACCATAAAATTAATATACATATATATAAATTTTTTATTCATGTGTATGTTTGCCTGCATATATATATATGTACATCACATCTGTACCTAGTGCCCAAGGAGGCCAAGAAAGGGAGCCTCTGGGACCAGAGTTACAAAGTTATAAGCCATCATGAGGGTGCTGGGAATCGAGCCCAAGTCCTGTGGAAGAGCAGCCAGTGTTTATAACCACTGAACCATCTCTCGGCTTGGTTACCCTTAGATTTGAATCCTATGAATGCAATGTGCAGAGATCGACTGTGACAGCAGCCTGACATGTCACTCAGGCTGGCCTCTTCCTGCCTCAGCCTCCTGAGCTGAGGACCACACAGCCTGTTAAGCTTCCCTGACGCCCTATGGCGGGACCTATCCGGGCCTCCTTAACACAAGCACATCACTTTCCTCTCTTGCTGCTCCCAAGCTGAGGTCATCTCTGAAACCCCTTGAGCCACTTCCGACATTTCAGATCATCATCAGTCTGTCTTCCGTGCTCCTAGAATGCCCCAGTAGAGAAGCACTTCAAGGATTCCACTACTTTCCTGTTATGGAAATCTGTTATGGTATCTCAGATACCTGATGTGGCTGATGTACAGAGATGGATAGAGGCTCCTGGCCCCACACGGCACATGGAAGGGAGAATGGAGGGAGACACTTAGACTGGGTCCACACGAAGACTTTATATATATATATATATGAAATAGATGGAGAGAGAGAGGAAAGGAAGAGGGGGAAGGGGGTGAGGAAGGTGGAAGGAAGGATAGAGGATGGGAGGTGGGAACCCTTAAATGGAGCTTGACGTCAGAAGTCAGGGCGGTCCCAGGCTAATTGCCATTGGCCAGGTGTGGCTTCAGGGGCTAGTCCAGAAGCCTAACACTAACCCAAAGTAACAAATTCCATATTCCTGCAAACAGACACAGGGCTGGGCCTATCACAGCTATATCCCACTCCTGGTACCAACGAAAACTTAGGATTTTCATTGCTGTGAAGAGACACCGTTACCAAGGCAACTCTTATGAAGAAAACATAATTGGGCTGGCTTGATTACCATTTCAGAGGGTCAGGTCATTATCATGTCCGGGAACATGGCAGCGGGCAGGCATGCTGCTGAAGCGAACAGTCCTAAGATCTTGGCTCAGGGGCAACAGGAAGTTGACTGACTGTCACACTGAGGGAAGCTTGAGCAAAAGAGATCTCAAAGCCCGCCCTGACAGTGACACACTTCCTCCAACAAGGTCACACCTCCTGATAGTGCCCCTCCCTTTGAGGACCATCTTCTTTCAAACCACCTCAGCCTGGCTCTGAATTATCAGCCTTTAAATCATTGGTTCTCAACCTGTGGGTCATGACACCCTGGGGGAGTTGTATATCAGATGCCCTGCAGAGTTACATTATGATTCATAACAGCAGCACAATTATAGCTATGAAGTAGCAATGAAAATAATGTCATGATTGGGGTTATCACCATATGAGCAATTGTGTTAAAGGGTCTCAACATTAGGAAGGTGGGAAGCACTGCTTTGGATATTTACGTTGTACCTAGCCACCTTTCAGACTTCACTGAGTGCACATGACTTTCTCTGTTCCTGGCATTCACCTATGGCCTCTTCTTCTCGCACTCACCGATAATTTGTTAAACACTCTCTAGGATTAAAGAACAGGAGAGTAGGAAGAAACCCAAACTGACCGACTTCCCCTTCCACCGGAGATTTCATTCCCTCCGAACTTCAGAGAGAACACTCCTGCCCTTAACAACATATATGATGCCAGCTTCGTATTATTTTATCAGTGACTTGCTTTTTATGTGCTCTCTATGGAAGTGCCAGATGTTTCTTTCTTGTTCCAGGGCGTGGTCGAGCCAAGGATTCCTTTCTTTCTTCGATGACAAAGGCAGGAGATTTGCTTCCGGAATTCATTGTTGAGTCCCCATTCCATTTGGGGCTGAGTTCTTTGTTATTGCTATGGGTGTGTGTACATTCATGTGCAGGTCAGAGGGCAACCTGTGACGTCATTCTCAGGCAGCGGCCACCTTCCACTGTCTGAAGTGCCATCTCCCCACAATGGCTGTCTTGGTCACTTTTCTGTTACTGTGACAAAATGCCATGAGCTAGGCAGCTTAGAGACGGGAGGGGTTAATTTGGGCTTATGATTCCATAGGCTTGAGGTTCATGATGGTGTCTTGCAGGTAGCAGGTGGCAGGCAGCTGAGACCTCACATCTTAGTCCACAGACAGGAAGCAGAGAGAGCTAACATGGAAAGGCATGAGGCTTCTGAACCCTGAAAGCCCACCCCCTGGTGACATAATCCCTCCAGCAGGGCCACACCTCCTGATCGCTCCAAATAGCATCTAAAGGGGACCAAGACTTGTGGGGGGCTGTCTCATTCAACCAGTACAAACTTCTCGGAGTTCCTGGCTTATCCTGACACTGAGATGAAGAACTTGATCTTCCTAGGAACCAAAATGTTGACTTTACCTTCAAGCACTAGAAGTGACCTTGACTCCCGACCCCTCCTGCTGGGACCTGGGGGCTCCACCACCAGCCAAGTTTACAAGGTGCTGCAGATGGCCTAGGAAGCCAAGGCGGCCTCCAGCAGCCAGACAAGCATTTTATCAGGGGAACCCCACCCCTGGACCCCCGCAGGAGCTTTTCTGTCAAGGAAAGAGAAAGGAGGATTCAAGGAGGAGAAAGCATCTTCTAGCTGCTTTATTCAGACTTCTGCACAGATGCTGCATGAACAGCACTTGAAGGCTGAGGACTCAATGAGCCCCCAAATCAGACAGCACTGGACTGGCCGTATTAGAATCACACCAGGAGGCTTCACACCTCTGCTTGGCAATGAGCCCACTAAGAAGTGGGTGGAAGAGACAGACTCTGTGCCCATGAGTTCAGGCTAGTTTGTGGCCAAAGCCCAAATGCCCAGGTTGCTGTGAGTGGGTAGGATGCTGCCTGGTGGAGGAGGCGGAGGTCTGAGAAATTCTGAAACTGACCTCCAGTGAGGGCGTGGTGCACATCTGTAAACCCAGCACCTAGCAAGTAAAGGCAGGACAATCAGGAAGATGGGGGCATCCTGGGCTACATGACACCCTGTCTGGGAAAAATAAAAACAAAACAAACAAAAGAAGAAAGACTGAACTTGAAGGCCTCTGGGAAAAACCCCAAACACAGACTATTCAGCAAATGATATTAAAGGGAGTTGGGCCACAGGCCTCAATCCCTCCCACTGTATCAACTGCACAAACCCCAGAGATTAAGAAAACTCCCCCACCTAGAGACTTCAAAACCAACCTCAAACCTTTCACTGTTACCCCACCAAGGGCTGCAGTGCTGCCCCGGGTGTTTTTACTGGTTAGATTCTCTGTAATTGTTATTATTGTAGTGCTCGAAAGAATACTCTCATTGTCTTCAAAGCTCAGAACATGGCCCAAGCATGACCTCATCTCGCCTCTGAACACGGCAGGTATATTAACTGTTCTCTGAAGGAGGGGGTCTGTGGAGGTCCATGCCTTGAGCGAGGAGGCCACACATCGAGAGAGGAAGGATGGTGGCTGCCTCCGCTCCTCTAGGCTCTGTGTCTGTTGACTTCCTCTATGGTCACAGAGCTGGTTTGATGGGTCCTAGAGGACTGGCCTGGGCTGATCAAGGTAACTGACCTAAGGTACCAGGGGCAGTGACACATGGTGACACAGGTACTTGTAACCACAACCCCACTCCAACCTTCCATTTCCTGCTCTGAGCTCACTGCTTTTCCTTGGCAGACTGACATAATCCCAACTCCTTTCCCAAAAAGCTTTTCTTTCTCTGTGTGTACTGTGGAATGTTCTGGCATATGGAGGCCAGAGGCTGAAGTTTGGTGTCTCCATCTATGCACTCCATTTCTTTTCCGAAGACAGACTCATTTATTTTTTGGCCTTCTGAGACAGCATTTTTCTATATAGCCCTGGCTGTCCTGGAACTCTGTAGACCAGGCTGGCTTCACCCTCACCGAGATCTACCTTCCTCTGCCTCCTGAGTACTGGGATTAAGGCCTGCACTACCAGGCCTGGCCCTTGTTATTTTTTAACGTAGGTTCTGGAGGATTAAACTCCATCTCTCACAGAGCCATCTACCCAGCCTGGCCTCCTCCTCTCTCCCTACTCCCTTCTCCCTCTCAGTTTTTGAAATACAATCTCTTGTAGCCAAGGCTGACCCAGAACTCACTAAATAGCTAAGGCTAGCCTTGAACTCCCGATCCTCCTACCTTAGCTAGACCAACCTAGAACCAGCTTTGCTGTTGGCCCCCCACACACACCTCAGGAAAGTCATCTTGTGCTGTGTTGACAATAGAAAGTCTGTGAGTGGAGAAATGTCTCCAAGGGGGAAAAAGCAAGGTATCTCCTTAGGAGTCTGACTGGTCAACCAGAGGGCGGAGATGGGGGAGGAGCAGCTTCTTGTACCCTAGTTATGCACCATTGTAGAGATTTTTAACCTTAACCAAGGGCAAGTGTGTGTGAATTTTAGGAAACACTATAGAAAACTTCACTTAGGAATACAAACACAGGGGCAAAGTTTCCATAGGATTTGGGGAGTTTCCTAATCACTCCAAGACTTATGACGGCGTGTGCTGACTAATACCAACGTGTAAACGCCTTACAAGATTCGTGTATTTCCATGTTAACATAGGAGCAAAGCCCTAGTGGGAGAAACTGGGGTCTCCTCTGGAAACCACCCCACCAATGAGATGAGACAAGGTGACCATGTTGGCTCACACCTGTGATCTCAGTGCCTGGAAGGTGCAGGCAGGATCTCTACACAGCAAATCCAAGACCAGGTGACATGAGACCCTGTCTCAAACTAAGTGTGAGAGGGGCTGAAACATCCTAAACAGGGTGGAAAGGTGACTCTCAACTTCTGGATCCCTTCCAAGTTTGTTCCAGACAGGGTCTCACTGCACAGCCCTGGCTGGCCTTGATACGAAGATCAGACTGGCCTCAAACTCATAGAAATCCCCTGCCTCTGACCCCTGAGCGCTGGCTCAGTGAATAGGGGTGCTCCACAATAAGCTTGATGACGTGAATTGGAGCCTTGGGGACCCACTTGGTAGAAGAAGAGAACTGACTTCTGAAAGCTGTTCTCTGCCCTCCACACACCCGCCGTCCACACACCCATCATCCACACACCCATCACCCACACGTCCACTCTCCACACACCCACCACCCACACATCCACTGTCTACATATCCATTGTCCACATACCCATCACCCACATACCCACCGTCCACATGGCCACTGTCCACATACCCATCACCCACATATCCACTGTCCACACACCCACCATCCACACACCTACCACCCACACACCCACCGTCCACACACCCACCACCCACACATCCACTCTCCACACACCCACTGTCCACATACCCACTGTCCACATGCCCACCACGTCCACACACCCATTGTCCACACACCGTCCACACATCCACTGTCCACATACCCACCATCTACATACCTACCCACTGTCCACATAACCACAGTCCACACATCCATCATACCTGTGCATACCCCTCCAAAAATAACAGCAATAATTAAAAATTTAAACAACTGACGTTTAATGCAGGGAAGACACTGGGGGAGGATCCCAAAGGGGGCTGTCTCTAATTGCATGAGCAAACACTCTTGAGGCCTGTTGTCTTCAGGGGGGGGAGACTTGGGGGTGGGGTGTCTCAATTTAAACTTCACCCTGGGGGCTGGAGGATGGAATGTTGGACAGCGACACCTGCTGGTGATGATCTGCACCGCAGCCTAGAAGATGATCCCTCCAACTCAGAGGTGCCAGGCCAGGGGCTGAAGGCCAGCACTGATCCTGGGGCTCAGCACAGTGTGCTGGGGTCAGGACACCCGGAAGAGCTTGTTCCTCAGCCTGCTGTGACTTCCTGCAGACAGGATTTTCCTAGATCAGAGTAGGACCTCAAGGGATTTCAGCTTTAGTTCTGCAAAGTGAGCTTGGAGGAGAGGGTCAGAATGTAGGGCACACACCTGCCTTCCCAAGGCAGGGCAGGGTGGGGGTGGGGCTGAGGCCAGCCTGGGTTACATAGTGAGACCCCTGTCTCGAAAACTAAAATAAAATAAGCATTAAGTCAATATGGAGACTTCATGCAAAAAAAAAAAAAAAAAGAGTTTGTAATACCAACACTTGGAGCATTCTGGCAGACACTCAAACAGCCCCTCTTGGTTCTCAGATGTTTCCTGAAGGACTTCTGGTCCTGTGTTCCTCCTCTAGGGACTCTACATCTGTCCTTTATGCACTCGCTATTGAAGCCTGGTTTCTGAACACCTTATCACCTCCACCGTCTTTCCTTCTGTGCTGACACCCACAAGCCTGGAATGGGTAGGGGGAGAGGTCTCACACTGCCTCTCCATTTTTCCTTGGAAGAGAAGGGGGAGGGGGCATCATCAGCTGAGGCAAGGAAACCAAGCTTCGAGGCTTCTCCTCTGCTCAGGCCAGGACTGTCGAGGCAGCAGCTGGTCATGGGCAGAGGCCTTGTCTTCTTGCCTTCTGGGTGGAGATCTTTATATTTAGGATGGAAGAGGCAGGCCCAGAAGGTGGCTCATCTCAAAAAGTGACTCTCATGGGGATGTGGCTCAGTTGTTAGAAGTTCCTGAAGCATGTGGGAAGCCCTGGGGTGGATCCTTAGTTCATGCTCCAGAAATCCCACAACATGGCAGGCAGAGGCCAGAGGAGTTCAAGGTCATCCTTGGCTACCTAGAGAGTTGGAGGCTAGCATGGACTGTATAAGATCTTTCTCACACAAAAGTGTTGTCTGCAGCAGCAATATTTTAAGTATTAGCATGCAGGTCCTTGGCAGAGGAGGTAGGGGTTGGGACTCTCAGAGACCCTGCCCTAGGGTTCTGCATCCCTGGCTGTGCTTCCCCAGGACCCAGATGGGAACTGCCTATGGGACCCATTCTCTCTTCTCTGTCTCCAGGTCTCTGGCCTCTGGCTTCTTCGTGTCCAGTCTCCTGCCTCTGGATATTGAATCTAGGCTATCTTGTACTTCTCCAAACTTTGGGGAGATCCCGAAGGTTCTAGCTTTCCATCTTTGTCTTCTGGAATCCAAGGACCCCCTATCTTTCTGCTTTCATTTGGGGTCTCCTCACTGCCCCTCCCGAGGTCCTCACTGAGGACCACCTGCTGCCTTATGCTGCTCAGGTGATCTATGTCATCTCCAAGCTGGTGGGAGGCAGAGAGACCTCTGTTGCTTTACCTACATTGAGGGTTCTACATTGAGGGAACATGTTTACCTACATGTTCAAAAGGTTCATGAACACCCTTTATTCCTTCATGATTTGTTTGATTTTGAGACAGGGTGTCATGTAGCCCAGGCTGCCCTGATATGTAAAAATGACATTGAATTGATTGCCAGGGTAACAGACTTGCCCCATCACGGCCATCCATTCCTTTATTTTTCAATCACTCAACAGTTATCTGTTCAGAATAGCCAGGCTAACACATGCTTGAGGCTGAGGCTACAGTGTCCTCAAAGGTCTGACAGGTACAACATGGACAGGGCCTTCATAGTGTAGTGTAGTGTGTGTGTGTGTGTGTGTGTGTGTGTGTGTGTGTATGTATGTGTGTGTCAAGGACCATTGAGTTTTAATCTGCTGGGGTAGCAAGACAGCTTCAAAGATAAGATGCCCTGAAGCCGAGTCTTAAAGGATGGCTGTGGTTAGCCAGCTGTTGAGAATTGCTGAGTGTGCTATGGCTTGGGTATAGGAAAGTCAAATATCATCATAGAGAAAGATCCAGAGCTGGCATGGAGGCCACCAACAACATGCTGAGGCACCAAAGCTTCACCCTGGTCCCCATCAGGACCGTACCAGGAACAGAGAAACAAGATGGACTTGAGGGCTGTCTGATGTCCCATAGAGTCTAAGGACCCAGGCCAGCTGTGCTCATGGCTCTTTGGCAGGTAATGAGAGGGGTGAGTTTGCCTGGGTGGGTTCATCCTGAAAACCTGAGAAGAACTACTGGAGGTTGGGCATTTAGTTAAATTGGCAGAGTGCTCATGTGACATGTATGAAGACTTGGATTCCAGCCCCAGCACCTCAGAAACCAGGCCTGGTGGTACTTGCCTACAATCCCAGTATCCAGTGAGGTGAGGCCTGAGGATAAGAAATTCAAGGTCATCCTCGACTTTAATGTTGGGGCCAACTTAAGATTCTGTCTCGGGAGATGGCTCAGCGGTTAAGAGCACTGACTGTACTTCTGTAGGACCTGATTTCGATTCCCAGCATCCAAATGGCAGCTAACAATTGTCTGTAATTCCAAGATTTGACACCCTTATACATACAGGCAAAACACCAATTCGTATAAAATTTAAAAAAATAAATATTATTTAAAAAAAAGATTTTGTCTCAAAGGCTGGGCATAATGGCAAACACCTTTAAGTCCAGCACACAGGAGGTAAAGGCAGCTAGAACCCTGAGTTTGAGGCCAGTCTGGTCTACATAGTGAGTTCCAGGACAGCCGGGGCTATGTAAAGAGACCCTTTCTCAAAAAAACAAAACAAAACAAAACAACAACAAACAAGATCCTATCTCAAAATAACTAAATAAATACTAAGAATTTTAAATAGAAAAATATTATAAGGGGCTGGAGAGATGGCTCAGAGGTTAAGAGCACTGACTGTTCTTCTAGAGGACCTGAGTTCAATTCCCAGCAACTATATGGTGGCTCACAACCATCTATGATGAGGTCTGGTGCCCTCTTCCGTACATTGTATACATGATAAATAGATAAATCTTTTTTTAAAAAGAAAAGAACAATACTATAAACAGCCAGACATATAGGACCCAACAGCAACAGAAGGGGAGAGACCTGGAGGGAGGCCTGCAAGCTGGATATGTAGGTCAGGGGGCTTGGAGTCCTGGGCTTGAGGCTGGGAGCTGAAAGGTCTCCATACCTGCACCTTTCTCAGTCCCCACCCCGTCCCCAGCAGCCTGCGCTGGCTGGAGTTTGGTCTTTTGTTTACTAGACAAAGGGCCACAGGCTAGAGAGCAGGAACCCTTTCGGATGGTTCCCCCACTGACCGGGCTGACTGATGACATGCTCCATATCCCTTTCACTGACATGGCTCTCCATCATGGAAGGTCATGGAGGAGGAGGAGGGAGGGAGGGGGAGAGAAGAGGGGGAGATAGAAGCTATTCAAGCTCCAGGAGCCAACTGCTCCAACATGATCCCAGGAAAGGCGGGGCTTCCTAGACGGGAGAGAAAAATGTGCAGAGGCCTTGGGATGATGATGCAGTCAAGCCAAGCTTGATAAGGCCTGGCAAAAGGCCCAGGATGTGAGAAGGCCTGTGGAAACCTCTGGAGACCTTGGCTCCCTCACACGGCATCAGGGCTACGCTAGAGTGAGGGGTGACCAGGGTAGGCCTGGGAGCAGAGTCCCACTAGAGTCCTGGGAGCCTGGGAGGTTGGTGTGGGTTTGTGGCTGAGACTTGGGCTGTGTTAGGAGGAGGAGGGGCTTTGGTGAAAGCAAATCTATGGGGTGAGCAGGTCCATGTACATGGTATTGGCTAAGAGGAAGGGCTTCTGTCCCAGTGGCAGAGGGTGGAGTGGGGTGCCCCTGCTGGCAGAGAATGCTGACCGGACTTAGGGCCAGGACTTAGCAGGAGAGGAACTCCGCTCTGGGGGACAGGTGCTGGCCCTGGTGGCTGGAGCCATGCCTGACCACTGGAAGTTGGAAGTTTCTGGTTTTTTCATGCAAACAGCTGCACAGAAGAAGGAAGTCATCTCAGCTCAGGTACACGGGTGGGTGAGGAGCCATGAGCCCTGAATAAAAGACACCCAGAAGGGAGGCCAGGCCAGGGCTAGGTGAGGGGACTGTGTTAATCCTCCTGTACCCTAGCAGAGCCGTTTGTGACCTCGCTAAGGACTAAGGGCTGGAAAACTCTGACTCTGCCTATCTTGAACCATCCCAGATCGGAAGGACCCAAGGGGTCTGGGCCACCTGGGTGCCACCTGATTGAGACCCCCTGCCTCCTCTCTTTTGTCCACTGACTTGTGTTCCTATGTCTATTTGTGCACTTATATCGATCCTTTAAAAATCACTAACACTTGTCCAGACAGCCTTCTCAGGTTCCTGTTTCCTCTGCTTCTCAGTGGCATTTTCTGCCTGGGCCCTCCAAGGTCATCCTGGCACTCCGCATCCTCAGCAGCTTGCTCGGACTGCAGACTTTGGGGTTCAGCACAGCCTTCACACCCATCTTTCATTGTTCCCACTTTCCTTCCCTTCTCTCTTCCTTTAAAGATTTTATCTTTAATCACGTGCACATGTGTGTCTGAGCATGTGCCCTCAGAGGCCAGGAAAGGGTGTTAGACCCCCTGGCAGTTGGGAGTCACCTTATGTGGGCGCCGGGAACTGAAACCAGGTCCTCTGCAAAAGCAGCAACTTTGGGCTGAAGAGATGGCTCAGAGGTTAAGAGCAAAAGCAGCAAAGCCATCTGCCCAGCCCTGCCTCGTATGGTGACAGGTATAGCCATCGTGCCTCGGTTTTCTGTGGTGCTGGGGATGGAACCCAGGCCCTTGTGATGGCAAAGCCCCAGCCCAGGGACTACATTTTCTTTTTTCTTTTTTTTTTTTTTTAAACTTTATTTATTTATTTACCTTGGTGTTTGCCTGGAACTGGAACTAGAGACAGTTGTTAGCTGCCATGTGGGTGCTGGGAATTGAACCCGGGTCCTCTGGAAGAGCAGACGGTGCTCTTAACCGCTGAGCCATCTCTCCAGCCCCGGGACTACATTTTCTAATTGTCTCAAACACTGTTGAGCATAGAGCAGTGTTGTGAGGTGTGAGATGAGCATGGAGCACCACCATGAAAGGATGGATGGTCGTCAAGCGTTAGGGAGAGGGAAGCAGGAGAGGCCTCTCATGGCTCTGAACACAAGCAACAGTGCTGAACTGGGAGTCATGTCAAAGGAGAGGTGTGCTTTGGTTCTAGCTTTACAGACACAGTGTGACCTTGGGCATGCCGCAGGACCTCCCTCATCAGCGGACGTAGATAGTGGCTGATATCTTTGCCCCCCCACCCCAATCTGCCTGAGCTCAGTTTTCCCGTCAATGCAAATGGACCTGGAGCCACACATGGTCACAAAGCATCCAGCCACTCTGTTTAGGTTGGGAGATCATGAGTTTAAGGCTAGTGTGGGCTGCAGACTGAGTTCAAGGCTAGCTTCAGCAACTTAGTGAGATGATGTCTCAAAAATAAAACACAAAAAGGAGGTCTAGAGTATAGCCCAGTGGTAGAGAGCTTGTGTAAGCATGGTGGGGGAACCTGAGTTCAGCTCCCAGTACTAGTGGTGTGAATTGCTGAGGTATTAATTAAAATTGCAGCCTCCTAGGCCTTGGCTGGACTGTGAGGTAGAGGGTCTGGCATGTAATGCCCTCAGAGCTCTGATGTGTGCTCTGGCCTCTGCAGCTTCCTGAGGGAGCTGAGCAGGAGGGTCACCGGGGCCACAGGTGGGTTTTTGCTTCATTCTCTATAAAATGGAAGGCTGCAGATAAAGCCGGTGTGGGTGTGCTGGAATGCATGGAATTTTGAAACCTTCTCAGTAGGAATGTGTGACAGACAGGAACCTGTTAGGGGTGGTCAGACTCAAGTCTGGTTGACCTCGCCAACACCCCAAGCATCAAAGTCTGGCCTGACCCAAGGCACTGCTATACCCTACACCCATCTAACACTGTGGCCCTTTGTTCCTACCAAGTAGTGGAAGTAGCATGGCTTCTATCAGTCATGTGCTCTAGGTTGGGTGTTTTCCACACATCATCTCATTGAACTAACGCTATAAGCCCCATGAGGTCAGAGGAGAAAATAAAGCTGGTCGGAAGTCACAGAATGGGAGCTGAGCCAGAGGCTGGAGGGACAGCTCAAATGGCCAAGGCCTTGCTGAGTGAACATGAGGACCGATGTCTCCAGAGCCTATATGAAAAGCCAGGTGTTGAGGTGCACACCTGTAATCCCAGCTCTGCAGAGGTCCAAGGATCCCTCACACTCTCTGGCCTGTAGGTGAGCTACAAATTCAATGAGAGAAAGACTCTGTCTCAAGTAATACAGTGGAGCCTGGTGGTGATGCACTCCTTGGGAGCTGACGCTCAGGAGGCAGAGGCAGGTAGATCTCTGAGTTTGAGGCCAGCCTGGTCTACAGAGTAAGTTCCTGGTCAGCCAGGGCTACATGGAGAAATCTTGTCTTGAAAAATGAACAAAAAATAAATAAAGTATAAAACAAGGTGTAGAGCAGTTGGAGAAGACACTGGATGTTGACTTCTGACCATGTGTACACACACACACACACACACACACACACACACACACACACACACACACGAGTAAAGCAAAGTAACTGAGCTGACATTTGACCTTGGCATCCCTTTAACTTCACAGCTCATGGAGGCAGGGGTGTGCATGCCTTGTCTTCGAGAGGCACCGTCACTGGCCAGCTGGGATTCCAAGAAGCAGTTAACATCCAGGAGAGATGGCTGACTAAACTTGACACTGAAGGTGGGGCTGTCTCTCCTGGCTTGTACCTGCTCTCCCGTACTCTACTGCCCAGCAACCTATTGCCTTTGGATTGATTTCACCTTTGAGAAACTGGGAGGGAGAGCAAAGGCTGAGGAAGATCTTTATTGGGGTGGGGGGTGTCCCTGGATGTGGTTGGATTCTGACAGGATGTGCCCCTGAAAGGATCTGATCCTGTACATATCAACTAGGCGTGTCTCAGAAGAGTCCCTTGCCCAGAGATGAGACACATCTCACAAGCAACTGAGATAAAATTCACAAGCAGTGGCAGCTCTCCGGGGCATGGGGGTGGACATCTGTCATCACAGCATTGTGTGGCAGGTCAATGTCGTCCTGGGTTACATAGTGAATCTGAGGCCAGCCTGGGCTACCTGAGTCGCTATCTCAGAAAAACAAAACAACCCCTCTCCAAAACCTAAATATATTAGTTAAAGGCATTTTTTAAAAAATGCAATTGAGAGATGAATGGAGAGGTCCAGAGAACACTGGGCACTTTGTCACATTGCTAGCATCCCCATGCTCCTTCCTGGTCCCCTTGAGTTACCGAGTCCCTGAAGAAGCTGACAGCTGAGGACAATGAATTCACACCCCAACTCAGTGTGCCTGGCGACAGACCCCTCTTCTACCTCCATAGACTCCTCAGAACGGCAAGGGATGGACTCCAGATAGATGGGGTGTGGGGGGAATGGA
>PVIH01010603.1:0-74179 GCA_004025045.1 Sigmodon hispidus
CCACAGCCTCTACACTGTAGTGAAGGTTATCCACAGCCTCTACACTGTAGTGAAGGTTATCCACAGCCTCTACACTGTAGTGAAGGTCATCCCACAGCCTCTACACTGTAGTGAAGGTCATCCCACAGCCTCTACACTGTAGTGAAGGTCATCCCACAGCCTCTACACTGTAGTCAAGGTCATCCCACAGCCTCTACACTGTAGTCAAGGTCATCCCACAGCCTCTACATGATAGCCTGGGCAGAGTGATTCACTGTTTCACACCAAGCAATGTCAGCACAGCACAGAGACTCTCTCAGATGTTTTTTTAAGTGAGCTGAAGCCCTTGTCCCCAAAGAAAGTTTTCTGGTGACCATAAAGCCCTTTTCTTCTTAGATATGAGCAGTCTAAATTCTTCCTCATTTTTGACAATCCAAATTCTATAGCAGGCGCTGGAGTTTTTATTTTCTTTTCTGAAACTTGGAAATGAGGAGAAATACCTGTAACAGCATTCTAAGAAAATTTTGCAAACACATAGAAAGACAGGAAAAACTATGCTAAGATTGCACAAAATCCTAGAACAAGGGAAGAGGAGCCTAGAGCCTGGTGACACCTGGGAGCCCATGTACCAGCTCAGGCTGTTTACTTCCTCACTTCCGGTTACACTTGAAAGGTGGTAGGGACTGTGGTGAAAGCATAAGTTCCTCACACATGTTGCGGTGAGAATAGACAACACCGTGCTCACTGCTGTGAGTTTACTGTTACTGAGGGATTGGGATTAATCACCTCAGTGTGCGCCACTCTGTCACAAGGGCTTATTTTGAGCTGGTAGCAGTTGAAACAGCACACCAAAGGAGAAATCTCTGCTTCTCTTGGTCAGATTCAAATTCTGGTGATTAGACAAAAAAACAACACTCCTTAGGAATTTGTGAAGCCAGTTCCCCTCTACCAAAGGAGCCATTTCCTTATCACTGGCAGAAGGGACAAATGACTATGGGAGGTGCCTACTAGCACACCAAAGCACATGTCTTCCCATCCTCACCTCCCTAGTGCTGTGATTAAAGGTGTACGCCACCACTGCCTGGTGATTTTCTCTCTCATATCTATAATAAAAACCTTCCACTTAACCATACCTTAGAGCAGTCATGTTCTCAGTTTATACATTTTTCATCTGCTGGAGCAAGCTGTATAAATTCCCCTTGTTAGGTTTCCCCAACCACTCCACTTCCTGACCAGGAAGGGAAAACCATAGCCTACTACAGAGATGAAGCAACAGGAAAGCACAGATGAACAGCCTGGCCATCTAGCTCTTACCTTTCAGCAGTTTGCCCATGTTTATATTTGTCAATGGAAAAAAAATCAAACACAGAATAAGCATTCACATCTATGAGCCCCTGGGACCATTCTCAATCAGACCACTACAGGAAGAACTATGTCAAGTGGATGAAGTCTTCGTGGTGGAATCTATGACTTTATAAAGAGGGTCCCAGAGGCATTACTTTGCCCTGTGAGGACACAGAGAGCAGACAGAAGTCTGCATCCCTGAGAAGGATGCTCTCTACAGTTTTGACCACCATGCTGTCACTCCAGAGCAGGGGGGAGTGCAGATCTCTCTACAAGCTCTCAGTTGTGATGGCTATATTGTGCCAGTCACAGTCAGCCAAGGCAGAACTTCCCACACTAACAGACCCAGGAGCCACCCATATCTCTGCCCACAAGTCTTGCTTTTAGTAACATAAAGAAATGCTCTGTGGTTTGAGAGGCTTATAAGTGATCACAGTATGCCCCTCCCAACCTGACTGTGCTCATCTTACATATTTGCTGATATCTTTCTAAGCCTCAGAGCACTTCACTCCGGTCCAAATCAAAATCAAGATTCATGACACGAATCTTAAAGAGAAACACAGTGTCCAAGGGCAAAGAGAATAAAATGTGTTCATCAGAACTGAACAAAACGTCTGTGAGAATCTAGGAGGAGGAGAATCACACAAGATAAACATGATGGAGACTTCGTGTGACAGTTTACAGGATGACAGCACACTGAGCAGGAGAGAAAGTAGGAGCATTTTACCCCAAATCTGTAACGGAGAAAAGGTGTCCACTCTCACCACTCTCATTCAAAGCTTGAACTCTTAGCTCTAGCCACAAAGCAAGAGAAGGAAATAAGAGATACAAGTAGAATGAATCTTACCATCTGGTCTTCTACTTTGGAGACCATGGAGACTTTGCCAGAGGCTCTGAGATCTAATAAACACTGTCTGAAAAGCAGCAAGATGCAAAAAATATATATCTATCTTTTCATTTGCAAATTTAAAAAAAATCACTAGAAAAATCAGAAAAACAACTCCTTTAACAATATTATCAAAATAAAACCTAGGAATAAGCATGTGGACATGGAAGACCTCTACAGGGAAAAGACTAAAGAGATAAAATGAAGATACTCTAATGTGGAAAGGCCTCTCATGCTCATCGATTGGCAGAATTAACAGTGAAAATGGCTGTTACCAAAAGGCAACCTTCAATTTCAATGTGATCTTCATCAGACTTCCAATGAAATGCTTCAAGGAACAAGAAAAACAAAACAAAACAAACCGTAAAATTCAATGAAAACACAAATGACCCTAAATAGTGAAAGTAATTCTGTGCAAAACAGCACTATTTCGAGGCAACTTAGTTCCTGATTTTAAATTATATTATGGAACTACAGTAACAAAACCTGTATGGCATCGACACAAAAACAGATTTGAAGACCAACGGAGTAGAAAAGAGGACCCTGTAATAAATCTAAACAGCTGGAGCTGTGATAATATTGTGTTTGTACTCTAACAAATAAAGCTTGCTTGAAGATCAGAGGGCAGAGCCAGCCACTGGTTAGCCATAGAGGCCAGGCAGTGGTGGCTCACATCTTTAGTCCCAGCACTAGGGAGGTGGGGATGGGAATCGATATGGCTAGGTGGAGAAAGGAGCCAGGAGCTCAGTCCTTTGGCCTGAGGATTCAGTAGAAGTCTAACTAGTGACTGGCTTTGCCCTCTGATCTTCAGGCAAGCTTTATTTGTTAGAGCATACACAAAAGATGGAAAAACAGGCATTGGGAAAAAAAAGACAGCTTTCTTAAGTGATTTGGAAGAAACAGGATTCATAGGAGAAAAATGAAACTCTATGTCCATTCCTCACTCTATACAGCATTCGCTCAAAACAGATCAAACACTTTCACATAAGATCTGATGCAAACTCCTGTAGAAAAGCAGAGGGGAAGTGCCTCAGGATCTGGGCATAAGCAATGACTTTCTGAGAAGGACTCAATAGCTAAGGACATAACAACATTCGTTAGCAAATGGGACTCCATGAAATTGAAAAGCTTCTGCATCACAAAACATTGGAGTAAAGAGATGACCAATAGAACTGAAGAATTCATGTGGCAAGGGTTAATGTCTAAAATACATAAAGAACTAAATAATTAAATACCAGAAGGACAAACTATTCAATCAACAAATGGCCAAATAACTAATCAAACACTTCTCAAAAGAAGTAATAAATGCACGAAGGGGTTCAACATCTTTAGAAACTGAAAAATGAGATCAAAATGATACCTAGGGTCTATCTAGAGAGTCAATCAGAATGGCTACTACCAACAAGAAAACAGACAGTATTAGAAGGATGTAGGGAAAGAATCATAAACACTAGGTATAAATCAGTGGAGCCAGGGTAGGACAGGATGCTGGTGAACTACCATATATAGTCCAGCTATAGCAGTTCTGAAAATATATCCAGAGGAGTCAGAGTAAATTTTCCATAGAGATGCCTAGATACCTGCATACCCATGTCTATCAGTGCTGTTCACGCCAGCCAAATTATGGAATCAGCCTGAATATCAGCAGAGCAAGAATGGATAATGTGGTCTATTACAAGTGGAGTTGTATTAAGCCACAAAGAAGAATGAATGGTGTTTGCAGATCATCCTGTTAAAACAATCACAGAGTATCTATCATGAGAAGCTTATAGGAATGCATAGGCAGGGGGAGGGGAGACAGGAAGAAGGGCAATGAGGGATGCTCTGTGTAAGATTATTATATACTGTAACAGCACTCCAGACCTTAGCACATTGACTCCATGATGAAAGTACCCTTCAGGATATAAACTCAACATGTACCACCAGCAAAACAAAGACAAAGACCTAATCCATAAAAGCCCATCCATAGTTCTGGGAAAGTCTTTAAATGCACTGATCTTGCTTTCTGGCTTCTGTAGTTCTGCTTCTGGAAAAATGTTTATGTTAGTTGAAGTATGTCAACCCAGGATATGGTTTTTGTGCTTAAAATCCCACCCTGAGAAAGACTGAGGGCTACACACTGGGATGCTGAACACATGATATGGTCACTGACTGGCTAATAGGGACTTACTATTGGCTTAAATCCACACCTGAGTAGTCTTCTCTGGTGTCTACCACACAACAACAGATGTATG
The DNA here is from genome assembly GCA_004025045.1 of Sigmodon hispidus. Lineage (NCBI taxonomy): Eukaryota > Metazoa > Chordata > Mammalia > Rodentia > Cricetidae > Sigmodon > Sigmodon hispidus. The sequence continues at coordinate 4,444 of PVIH01010603.1, forward strand.
GGAATGTCATGAAATCTCTTCCCTTGTTGGGGACACAAAGTCTTGTCCCCAAAGAGCATTAGGAAATCAGGAATGTGAAACATAAAAGGTCATCTCCTCAAGAGAGGAATTGTCTGTTTTCTACCCAGAAGGCTGCAGAAGGATACTGTTAATGACCTGCTGACCTTTTTGCTATCCATGGAGACAGACCTCATGCACCCTTTGCTACAGAGGCATACTTCACCTAAAATGTTTATCCTGGGATCCCCTCTCCCTAGTGCTTTATCTTAAACTACCAGTTAACTCCATCCTCAGGGGAGATATGACACATACTTTATACCCTGCTGACCTCTATGCTATCAGAGACTACACTAGAGTCTAGATCTTTTAGCTAAAGAACCCACCCTCATGGTCACAAGTACTTTGCAAAGTAGTTTTTGTCACACCTTAGGCTTTATTGTGCCCCTGAAATGGAAATGACTGCCCCCGAAAACCTTTCCCCAGATTGTACTGTTTTAAACACGTTGACAATGAACACCTGTCATCAGTGAACACCTCCCCAAGTCTGATCTAGGTTGGCAAAGCCAATTCCCACCAGGTTTTCATCTTCACCTCTTTGCTATTAGCCTTCCTGCCTGGATACCTGCAGGGTGGTCCTCTTATTTGCCCCCTCAATATCCTCAGGGAAGAAGCTGTGTCTGCAGACACTGGCTGACAGAGTGGGCCCAGGAGCTGCTTATCTTCTCTAGTCCTAGCTCTCAGAACAGCTATTTCTTGCCCAGCTCAGATCTGGAACTAACATCTTGTGACTACTAGAAAAATATCTTTTAGAATCTATTCCCTTAGAAGATCCCTAGCCTCCACTAACCCAAAAGCTCAGATAGTATCTGGGGCTTGCTGCACCTACATCTGATATATCCACCAACGTATTTTAAACTTGCCTTGATTTATTACTTTCTTTGTTCTGTAAAACTATGAAACCACTTCCACATTGGAACATGAAATTTGGAGTAATCTACATCTGTGTTCCTGGGGCCATGTCGCTCAAAATGGCTCTGAAATAAAAACTCTTACTCCCTTTAAGATGAGAGCTGTGGCTTTATGTGGACACACCTAAACAAATAAAGAATGGCAAATGTCTTGAGGAAAGTATGTCACAGCTTTGGGAGCAGGGCATCCCATAGGTTCCAGTATGAGATAAGGTAGGGGGAGGGTGTAACCAGAAGAAAACCACTGAAGGGTGTGTGTGGGGGTTGAACACAAAGCCTGATGCGGTCTGCAGGGTGTGACCATGCTAGTGAGGCACACCTGGCCACATTTGTGCTAATATTTCAGTAAGGCTCATGTCCAGCTCCAGCAGGTGTCAGGAAGATGCTATTCCACCCCCTCCAACTTCGGGACTTCCCTTAGGAATGCCTGTTTTGGAGATGGATCCAGGCAGTGGTGGCAAAAGCCTTTAATCCCAGCACTTGGGAGGCAGAGGCAGGCAGATCTCTGTGAGTTCCGGGCCAGCCTTGTCTACAGAGTAAATTCCAGAACTGTTTCAGGGAAAAACCCGTCTTGAAAAAAAAAAAAAAATGCTTACTCTGGTTTCTCATTTCTCAAGATGACCTTGATCCTGGGAGGTCAGGGGTAAGGAAGTGGCAGGAGACAAGTTCAACCAGCCCAACAGGAATCTCAGACAATGAGCATTTTCTGTGCTTTGCCTCTGCACCTCTGCAGTGTGGCAGGCAGCCCAGAATCTCAGTGTACAACATCTCCCCTTCAGTTCTGCCAAGGGCCTTTGTAGAATGAGGTGGGGTCAGATACAGTAATAAATTTGCTTGTAATATATTGTAAGAAGGATTAATATTTATTTAGGGGTATATTTCACTCATGATACAAATTAAACCTTAAGACAATTCTTGGAGAGAGGAAAGACGTCTCTGATCTACTCTCTAGAAGGCAGGGACATAAACAGCGCCTGGAACTTGGTGTCCCTGGCTTTTAATTCATTCTGGCCATGCCCATAGGGCTCCTGATTCTCAGGGGCTATTAAGGTTTCCTAAATAGTGTCTGAATCCCACTATAGCCCTGGACAAACCCACTGGCTCCAACTTGGTGGTTCCTGTGGTTTGGCTATAAGAACCAGGATCTGGCTGACCTGAGTGCCTCTTGTGGGACTGCAGATGGCAGGTAGCATTGGTGTGAGAGACTTTGCCTTTTCATGGCAACTTTTCCCCATTGCTATCAAAAGCCAGACAGGAAGGTTTCCTTTGAAGAACCATTCCTGGGTACCAGCCATGGCGGTGGCAAAGGGCGAGCTGGTCTTACAACCACAGTCAGGAAGTAGAGAGTGAACAGGAAGTAAGGCTGGCCTGTAAAACTTGAAAGCCCACCCACTTCTTCCAGCACACCCACTTCTTCCGGCCAAGCCCCACCTCTCGAAGATTGTATAAGTTTGCTAAGGAGCACCGCCAGATATGGGTGTGTGTGTTGGGGTTGCGGGGTGTGTGTGTACCAAATGTTCCAACACAGAAGCCTGGCAGAGGAGGGGGAAGATTTCACGTTTAAACCAGGCCAGGTGTGGAGGCAGCATCCCAGTCGGAAGCTAACCTGCTTCCTGTCCTTGTTGCCTGGTGCAACAATTCTTTAGAACAAGAAGCCAGAGTCAGGGAGACCTGCTAAGGATCCCAGGGTCCCACAGTCCCTCATCTAGCTAATGATGGGCCTTCTCCAAAGGCTGTGTGTCAACTTGGACCGCTGAAGCCAGGGGGAAAAAATGCTTTTGCTAAATCCTGACCCAGCCTCCAGCTAAAACTGAGATCAGCCTGACCCTCAGGCACACAGGGTACTTACAGGAACTTTTGCTAACCTGCTTCCTTCTGCTTCTGTAACGACAAAGCTTTCTGCTCCCTGATCAAATGGAAACACCGTGACACAGCTGTGCCCTGCTCTTTTTAAGAGTCAGTGCCCTGTCCCGCTTGCTAATAACCATCACAGCTAACAGGTCTTTGCCTGTATAAACTTCCTGCTCACTCAGCTCAGATCTGCCTCTAGACTTGTACAGTGTGTGCCCACAGCTGGGTCTGTGCAACTCAATAAAAACTTCAAATTCATGAAGAGTGCCGCTGGGGAAATTGCCAAGTCCCCATATCCAGGCAGTTTCAAGGGTTCTCCCAGGAATCAGCTTTCCATCAAACCTCAGTGCTGGCTGGTCTCGGATCAACTTGACACATGAGGCTAGAACTGTCTGAAGGGCAACTGAATGTAGGAAGATCATCTATAACACACCTCCATAAAATCCAGCTGTAAGGTATTCTCTTAATAAGTGATTGATGGGGGAGGGTCCAGGCCATTGTGGGTGTGGCCATCCCTGGGTTGGTGGTCCTGAGTTCTATAAAAAGGCAGACTCAGCAAGCCAGTAAGTAGCACCCCTCCATGGATTCTGTGCCAGCTCCTCCCTCCAGGTTTGGGCCTTGCTTGAGTTCTGTCCTGACTTCCTTCAATGATGAACCGTGTTGTGGAAGCGGAAGCCAAGTTAACCCTTTCCTCCCCAACTTGCTTTTGGGTGGTCATGATGTTTCATCTCAGCAGTAGAAGCTCTAAGACAATCAATCAATGTGGGGAATGAGACAGGAAAAATCCTGTGAAGGCAGCAGGGGACCGGGCAGCAGAGGGACGAATAAAGAAAGCAGCAGGTTGTCCCTTTCCCTTCATCCTCTGTCAACTATCCTGAGGTTCTGATTCAGTGGACAGCTGGTCACTGGGGCACAATTTCCTAGTTTCCCAGTTATGTGTAGAACATTCCTGTGCAGGGAAGGCAGTGTTTTTCTTCATGTTTCTTCATGCCAGCATCCTTGGCAGGATCTCTGCAAAGCAGACAAGTTAAAAAAGAATCAAACAAGTCCATTAACAGGTCATTGTGATCTCCATAGGAGTACTCAGATCTGCCTTCCCATTACGGTTCCCAGGACTGATTCTCCCACCTTAACCTGCCAAGCACTGGGCACTGCACGAAGACACCACTGCATTAGCTGCTATAATTCTACCTCCAAAAGTGCCAGCAGGTAAAAGCTTCAGTTTTACAAATTTTAGTTAATCAAAAACTCCATTCTTCATATTTATGTGCCACCTCTCAGGACAAGAGGGTAGCTTTGGACTCTGATTTTAGGGAAGTGACTTTTTCCTCAATGTTGGGTCCAGTGATGTTAACTGTGATGTAATGCCCCACATTAGGGGGACAGATACCTAATTTGCTCTGTGTAGGTTATTTCAAGTCTGATGTGTGTGTGTGTGTGGGGGGGGGGTGAGCAGGGAGGCCATATCACATTGTCAGGCTGTGTAGTATGGTGGTTACACTGGCTATGGAGTTGTGGCCACTCCTCACGGGGCCATGTTACTTGGACCAGACATAGAAGCTCCTTTAAGGTTCTTATCTATCTTTCAGCTTATGACTGCATGTAACAAGGGCTTACACTTGGCATATGTCAGGACCTGGTTTGCAGTGGATGAATGATGAAACATACATGTACATTTGTGTTGCATATATGCACACACTTACATGAGTCTACTGTCGCTTAAGAAATGTCTTCCCAGGGCCTGTTGACCTGCTTCTCCTTCTAGAAATGATTCCTGAGTGAACTTCTGATACATAACCCCCATGACTTTACTAGAAGAAGAGACCCAGGTTCCAGGATGCTCCAGTCTCCTCTTTACAATGGGGACCCAGCTCTGTGGGTTCCAGAAACTGTATGTTACCACTTTGTGTATCAGGGCTATATTTCCTCAGTAGGTGAGCCTGATTTCCTTCTGGAAGTCACTATGACCTGCACCCACCTGCTTCTCCTCACAGAGATGTGTAATTAGGGACAGGCTCCAGCTGGGACAGACCCTACCATGCTTATAATTATAGGACTGCTGTTGCTAAGTGGGGGTCGATACATGGGTCTATTCGCTTGTGTTTCCAGGAAAGAGGAACGGTTCTGACAGGGGAGACAGTGGTGCCCGGAGCTCAATCCCTGAGCTTTTGATATACCTCTCACAGGGGAGGCCTGCATAGTCAAAAACACAAGAAGCTGTGTTCAAAAGAAGAGAAGTAAATATTGATCCAGAAACATATGGCCTGTAGCTCCAAAGATTTCAGGCCATTTTATATTAGCTGATTTGGGAAGGTATGTGTTTCTGTCCTGAATTGCAACAATTGTGGACCTAGGCTTTAGGATACAAGGTGGTGCATTTGTAAGGGTAACAGCTGCCATGCTGAGCTGCCTTTTGCAAAGTCCTTCAGGACTCTCTGTGTTTCTACCCTTCTCCAGGTCCTCCCATCAGTGTGGAAAAGAGGAAGGAGAGAGAGGTCCTCTGTTCCCAGTCTATAGAGAGCACAGGCTGGTCTACTCACAAGGTGTCCATGACAGGGAAGGCTGGAAGTGGCATCCTGCATGGTACCAGGAGGAAGGAAGGTAGGTTGTCGGGATACATCTCAATGCCACATATCTCTGTAGGGCTTCAGTCTGTCCATCAGTCATCCTGAACCCAAGTTCCTGCTTCTTGAACTTGTTTTTCTGAATCCTGGGGTCCTCTGGGTACAGAACAAGGACCTTCTGTAAGATGTGTGGACTATACTGTGCAAACCGGGCTCTATCAGAAAGAGACAGTGCTCTCATGAGCCTGTTGGACAAGAGCTAAGTGCTTCACCCCATCCCATGAACAGCGTCTTACCTCTTCACAGGCTCTGTTTGTTTCCCCTCCCCGCCAGGTGGTTACTACATTTTGGTTGAGAATTTTGAGTTTGTGATGTCAAAAGGTCATAGACGAGAGTGCCTGGCTCCCTCTGCTTGTCTGTTGTTGAAAAGTTGGTCCCAAGCCATTTTTGAAAGACAATCAGTAAACTTTTAGTTATTGGAAAAGTGTGTCTGAGTCTGTCCAGGCCTCAGTGTTTCATTCCTTTCAGAGTGGTGCTGCTGTCTCCAGGACAGAATGAGAATGTCCAGCAGAATTTGGCTGTACAAGAAAGCACTGGCCCAGAAGTGGTAGAGGCCATCAGGAGAAACTGCCTTGGAACTCGGGGGCCAAGCTAAGTGGCTCCCTTTGTCCCCCAGGACAGAGCTGGCAGCAGGATAGACCTCCTGCCCCAAGGGTAGTATGTGACCCCAGTTTGGCCTGCAAGGTAAGTTGGCTTACACTCCTTGCCTCACCTGAAAACTAGATGGTACTTCTGGCCTTTGGCTAACCTCAGCAGCTTGGCAAGCATTTAGAACCTGGCTGGGCAAAACCAAAGGTAAAAAATGAGCCAAAGCTGGCCTCACTACCCTGCAGGGGAGCCTAAGCTAGAAGACTATGAAGGGTTTGTCTTAGAGGGAGCTGTAAGGAGTGACTACCCCATCATAAACATCTGCTCTGGTCCTGAATCTGCACAAGCATGGGAGGCATCTTGGATAATGTGCAGACAGCCTCAGAGCTCAACTCTGGCAGAAGAAGATAAGAAGGGATGTAAGTTGCTGGACTGACTAAGGCAAAGAAAAATCTCTGGTGCAGATGTCTTGACTCAATGGCATAGAGATGTCACTGGGGTCCCACCAATCACTGCTTTCCCACTTCCGTTTCCTCCTGGGGACTGAGACCTATGTTCACACTTTCTAAGCAGTGGAGAGAAAGAAGATAAGAGCCTTGCAGACCCAACCTCTGAGTCCACAGGAATCTTTGGTCCCAGTCAAAGCCTTTTGGAGGGGGATGGAATTTCAACAAGGCTTCTGGAAGCAGGAGAGAGGTTATGTGAGACACAGGGTGTGAGTAGGACAATGTTTTTCCAGGGACTCATTCTTACAACCCAGGACCTAGGAAAAAGACTTTGAAAGATGTGATTGTGGAAACTGTTCAAGATGATGTCCATGAGGCCACATTGCCTTAGGCCAGTGGTAAGGGAGGAATCTTCTCCTGTCCCTCCCAGAATCTGAGAGGCCCACAAACAACCCTGCTTCAAACTTTTCAAATCTGGTCCCAGCATGTAGTGTCAACCTCTTCCAGAGCCATCAGCAAGGTGAAGCTGATACACACTGATCATTTCCACACTCTTTGTTTTTCTGACATGTAACTCCATTTAAGATAGATTTATCTGGGCAGTGGTAGTGCACAGCCTTAATCTCAGCACTCAGGAGACTGAGGCAAGTGGATCAATGAGTTCGAGGCCAGGCTGAATTCTGGTCCCAACATTACTCTAAAAGCTGGGTGTAATGATGCTCTTGCCCTTAAGCCTAGTACTGAAAGGTGGAGTTGAGTGGAGGTTATTGATCCGCTAATCAAGCTAGATCAATGAGTTCCAGGTTCAGTGAGAGACCCCTATCTGGAAAGACGTGGAGAGCAATCAAAGGAGACACCGGACTTCAGCCTCCACTCTCCACACCAGTGGTTCTCAGCCTTCCTAACACTGTGGTTCTTTAACACAGTTCCTCATGCTGTGGTGAGTCCCAACCATAAAATTATTTCTTTGCTGCTTCATAATTATAATTTTGCTACTGTTAAGAATTATAAATATCAGGGGCTGGAGAGATGGTTCAGCGGTTAAGAGCACCCTCTGCTCTTCCAGAGGACCCTGGTTTGATTCCCAGCACCCACATGGCAGCTAACAACTGTCTGTAGTTCCAGTTCCAGGCAAACACCAAGGCAAATAAATGAATAAATAAAGTTTAAAAAAAAGAATTATAAATATCTGATATGTGACCTCCTGTGGGAGTCAAGACCCATCAGGTTGAGAACCGCTGTTCCACATACACTTTCACCCACATGTGTACATGCACCCACATACACAAACCCACATGAACAGGTACATACATCATGTACACACATGCAAAGAATATATTTTCCCTATTTGTTCTCGGTGCTGGGGATGAAACCCAGGGTTTCATGTTTGCTAAGCATAGATTCTGCCACTGAATTCTACCCCACCACCATGCTTAGGACTCTCTTAAACTCTTTAAGCATTTTACCTTTGAAAATGAAACCAAGTGGCATATACATTAAGTCCTAGCACTCAGAAGGCAAAAGCAGGAGGATCTCTATGATGTCAAAGCCAGCCTGCTCTACATAGTGAGTACTAGGTCTTGTCTAAACACACACACACATACACACACACACACACACACATACACATTAAGAAAAATAAGCCTCATGAAAATGCCCACACCCCAAAATAGTGATGCCAGAGGCCATTTGTGGCTAGCACAACTTAATTTTATCATCCAGCATCCCTCAAAGCATGAGGCAGTCAATAGCACTGACTTTCGATGTTAAGAGAAGATAGAGCTTTCCTGAAAACATTTCAGCACCATTATTTTTATCTGATAGAGAAGTAAAAGGCGAGAAATGTGATAATCTGATGTGTCTTTGGTAACCTAGACTATTTGAATGGCTCAGTTGTCTGCTGGCTGGCCATATACAAATGTGGTGTCCCTATGGCAACATTTAAAGACAGGCGCTGACTCAGAGAACATATGTAAATCAAATGATACAAAGTAACAAACAGAGTCCAGCAGAGCCAAGAGCAATCTGTTTCATCTCCCAGAGTATGTTCCAGGAAAATTCAATGCATGTGAAGACAAGAAAGAAAGTGAAAAGACTGGCATTAGCATTCAAAGCAGGCCTGCACTCCACACACGCATAGCTGGGCAGGAATGCCATGCTCATTTCTAATCATTCTTCATTCCAGGTGCTAACCTCAGTATGCCAACCGGCAGCACTGTAGCTGTGAAATGCCTGTAGTGACCACCTTAGGATGGAATAAAATGACACCCTGGGAGGAAAGAATGTAAAGGGAGAAGCTGAGCTCTGTGAGATGTGGGAGACAGAGGGTAACTAAAGTCGCCAAAGAAGCAGTATACATCTCAGCTTGCAGTTTTTATGAAGTTATCTAGGAGCTAGAGAGATGGCTCAGAGGTTCAGAGTGCTTACTGTTCCTGCAGAGGAACTGAGTTTGCTTCTCACACCCAGCATCTCACAACTGCCTGTATGTCCAATTCCAGGGGCTGCACTGCCTTCTGGCCTCCTCAGGCAGCTGCGCTCATACAGTGCACATAAGCTCGCATATGTACACACAAATACATGTATAAATACGTATTTTTAAGTTACATACTCATCATATGCTGTCAGTGACTATGCATGGGTCTCTAGGAGTCTCTTTCTTCATACAACATGAGTCCTCCACAGTGTGAATCACACACTTGACAGAGAGAGAGGGAGGAACACCTTTGCATGTGTCTCTGGGAGGCATCAGAGCCATTAGAGAGGAAAGGTCCCATTAGGAGATGAGGTGACACCATGAAGTCATATTCAACCAGTCTGGGTATGACTTAAGGAAATCCTTGTCCACTTACTTCCATGTAAGTGGCCAGGCTGAGGTTTGCCCCAAAACATCTACAGAAAGCCTGAAATATCCCCGGGTTCCACTCCTTGTAGAAGACTTTGTAGATTTTACAGCAAGAGAGAGCTTTGGCTATTGTGTACTTCCAAATTACTACTCAGAAACAGAAAAACAGACTGTAGAAAATGACCGTGAAAAATTAGTTGTAGAAAACATCTACCGGGGGCTGGAGAGATGGCTCAGCGGTTAAGAGCACTGACTGTTCTTCCAGAGGATCTGAGTTCAATTCCCAGCATCCACATGGCAGCTAACAACTGTCTGTAATTCCAAGATCTGACACCCTTACACATTATCCATGCAGGCAAAACACCAATTCACATAAAATAAAAATAAGTATTTAAAAAAGAAAAGAAGGGAAAGCATCTACCAAGCTCCAGTCACTTTCCTTAATCCTCACATTTTTCCAGACCCCAGTGTGTTTGCAGTGACCGCCCTCTTGTGGCAGAGCAAGTGATAGTAGCTTCTCTTTGGGTTGGCCAATTTCTTATATCTAGAAGAGATTAATAGATGAACAATAATTTGTGATGATATAAAGAATCTTTCCTGTTTTAGATACAGTTTTCAGGAGTGACAGCAAAGCTCATCCATTGATTACTTACAAATAAATTAGATAAAAATGTAATCTGTTCTTGGTAGGGGAAACAGTTAAAAGGAAGTGTGGGTTGAACTGTAGTGCCACCTAGTGAGATGTGTCTTAATTGCAGGCAAAATGTCTAGGCAATGAACAATTTTTAGAAGAATACCAGAAAATAATGACTGATGGCATCTACATTTTTTCTGTTAAATTTTGTGTATTAAAAACTAGTCATTCCCCCCCCATGTAGGGTATTGAAAGCAGGAGCTTTGTGAGGTGATTGGGTCATAAGGGCAAAGGCCAGGTTAGTGTTCTTTAATAAGACTTGGGGGAGTCTTTGTGCTTATTTTAATATGATAGGAATCAGGAAATAGATGCTCACCACACACCAAATCTATCTTCATCTTGGGCATTCCAGTCTCTAGAACAGTGAACAGTCAATTTCTGTTGTTTGTAAATCACCCAGACTATGGTATTTTATTAAAGCAGACAAAGACATACAACTGGTATTTGATGCTGCTATTCTAAATGTCCTTAAGTATAGATGTGGACTTACCACAGCATAGTAGGTAAGGGCAGAAGACTTTCCTATACAGTTAGGAAGAGCCTACATTGCCCTAGAATGCTTGGGGGTGATTCTGGTGTCTGTAGTGAGAGCCCAGATCTTGACCTTGAAAAGACTGCTGATGGAAACTTAACAGCAAGGGCCGTTCTGACAGTGTCTTTGATGGAAATGAGAAGTACTGAAAACTGAAAGTGTGACCTTTCTGCATTGTGGCAATGAACCTTGGCAAACTTTGTTTACATCCTGATGTTTTGTGGAAGGTAGATGTGTGGGCAACGAAAAGGTAAATTTTGTCGAAGACATTTCTAAGTAGATGTTGAGGGACACAGTGTAGCCTCTTGGGTGCTTAAGGCAAAAAGGGGAGAATGTCTTCTTTGTGGGTATTTTAACCCAAAGGGAAGCAAAATTTAAAAAATCTTTAGCTTATTCGTATGGTAAGAAATATCAAAATAAAAAATATACATAAAACCCATAAGTGAGGTGAGTACCAAGTTGAGTGATGTGGCTATGGAGGAAAATTAGTATTGATCAGCAGCAGCTCTTAGTCCTCCAGACAGTTGCAGAGTGGCCCCCAAAGTGTATTAGAGAGTATGGGGCTTCCCCCTTCCCCACTGCCTAGACTCTGATGACCCAGGGCATAGCTCAGCACCCTCATCCTGCACAGCACTTCACGGCTGCCCTGGCAAGGTCACTGAACCAAGAGAGGCATGGGCATAGTGGCTGCCCCAAAGGGCACATGAAGTAACTTGGCAGTACCCAGTGGTGCCATCTCTGCTGGCTCAGAGTGCATGAAGTGCAGAGTCATGGCTTTCTCCACCCAGATTTGAAGTGTAGCTGCCCAAAACTTCAGACACACAGCCCACCAGGGGCATGCCTAGTGGAGCCTGGGAGTGGGTATCAGTTCTGTTCTGACAAGTGATCCATCCCAGCTGGGAGATCTGCTGGGTGTGCAGTACCTAGCAAAACTAGAGGTCTGTGAAAGTCTTGAGGGCTCAGCCCCTATCCACTTTGTCTGAAAGGCAAGATCCAAGGTTTTCTCCAACTGCAATGTGTGGACTCTGTGAAGACCTACTAAGTCTCCCTTGTCTGGTTCTCCCTTTGGACCTGGATGTCTGGTCCATGCCTGTCTCCTTGTAGCTACTGAAGACTTTCTATTGGCTTGAACTGTGTATCAGTGGTCTTCTCTGGTGAATACTTCACAACAAAATGGCTCCATAAATCAGAACCCAGCAATTTAAAGGGTGGGTAGTTGCCAACATTGTTACTGTAAAGATTTTTCAGAATAAACATGAATGCTCGATGATACTTAAAGTTCAGCAATCTGTAGGTTCTCCTTAGAGACTCAGACATAGATTATTTTCTGAAGTTTGGGGATACTAAGAGAATTGTCACAGAAATTTTTGTAATTAAGGGGAACCTTGTTGCTTTCAGTTAAAGGGCACACCTCCAACAGCCTGGGGCAGATTCGAAAGTCAGCATTGTGAAGAGGATGGAGTGGAAAGCACAGGTTCTGTCTATGTGGTGTCTGTATGCCTGGATAGGTTAATTCTCACAGTTTAATTCTGGAATTTCTGAAATGAGCGTAAGATCCATGAGCATGTGAGGAATATGTGCATACCCAGAGCAAACATCTTTTCCAGAAAAATTTTAAGTAAATAAAATAACAAAAGCCCAAACTTGATCAGCTGGCATCACACAGCCCTTCTCTCTCATGTCCAAGCATTTCCTCTTTGCTGTCTTTGATCCTTCTTTGTTATCTGTTACGACACAAGGACCCACCCCAAAGCCGGCGGTCTCAAGCAACACTGGCCTCTTTGCTCAGGATCTGCAGGTCTGGTTGAGTATGGCTGAGCAGAATCTTCTGGTTTGAAAAGAGCTGAGGCTCTACTTCTGGGATCTTGAATACACACAGCAGGTGATGTGGAGCTGAAATGTCTTGCTGGGTAGATGCTGTTCCTACCCTGTTCTTGTTGATAACAGTAGCTTGATCAGGAGGCATTATCCCAGAATCTGTGAAGCAGCTTAAACACCATGGGAGTTCCTGCCATAGGAGGTGAAGTTTGGTGTGTGCATAAACACAGCACCCTGTTTTGAATTAAAAGTCTCTGGTATAAACTAGTGTGAGATGGTCTATACTTGGAATGTTATTAAGGTATGTATTAGTTACTTTTCTATGGCTGTCTTTTAAACATCATAATGAAAAGCAATTTAAGGAAGAGTTTGCTTAGGCCAATGGTTTTAGAAAGAGAAAATGTTCAGGAAGACATGGTAACCAGCTGCCCCAGCAGGAAGAAGACAGATCTTATCTACACACCGGAAGCAGAGAGTGAACAGCAGATGGAGTTCGGCTACGAAAACCCCAAAGCCCACGCCCCAGTGACGTACTTCCTCTGTCAAGCCTGTGCTTTTTAAAGTTTCCATAACTTCCCCCAAATAGTGTCACCAAATAAGGACGAAGTAACTGAATACATGAGCCATTTATCCTTCAAGCCATCACAGGGGTTTGGCAAATGACTTTATGGTCTGTGTTGATAATTGATGCAGACATTTTTATTCTCTTTTCATAACTTTCTCAGTTCCTTGGAAAGGACTTACTGGTAATACTGAATAGAGGCTTATTCATCTTCTAAATGCTTACGTTTCTGACTGTACTTGAATACCTACCCACTATTGTCCACTTCTGTATATTAGGGTTTGTTTTAGGAAATGCATTATATCCAAATCTTACCCTTAAAACATCTTTGAGAAACAGCTGAGTCTGTGGGTCTCCTAGAGGAGACTTTGCCATTTCAGGGGTCTATACTTATAGGTAAATTAGTCTGAGTTTATAATTATGCCCACTGAGTAAATTATGCACTTAATAAGATATGCAATTATACAAACCTCCTGAAAAGTTGGGCAGAATGTGTACAACCCACAAAATGCCTCCTTCTTCAGTCATACTGACAGTTTTGCTCCTGTGTATAGTGGCATCTCTTCCAAGCAGAAAGCACACTGTTGCTCCATGTATATTCTATCCCGTATGCTAAATCACTGGTAAACAGCAAGAAACTCAGTGTGAACCTTTCAATGACTACCAGGGAAAGCCACACTCAAAGATCAATGTGAGTCACTGTGATAAGATCTGAGTGATCAAACTTCCTGTTTTTAACTTAAGACATAAAATATGCATAATATTTTATGTCACATATATGCCTTCTGAAATCATGAATAAGGACAGCTAACAAAGAGATAGGTAGAAAATACTTTACAACCTCCTGACACTGAGGAATGGCATCCATCCCAGTGGGGTACTGTCTGAGAAAAGATACTGAACATGAGATATCTGGAGTAGGAGTGATGGAGGAATGATGCTGGAATCAAGTTGCTGAAGGAGGGATGCAGGCAGGATGCTGAAGGAGTTGGGGAGAGATGCTGGGGGAAGGATGCTCAAAGAGTTAAGACAGAGGAAGGGAAGTGGGAGATGGATGCTGAAAAACTGTTGAACATGCTAGAGGAAGGATGATGGATAATGCCGGAGGGATGCTGGAAGAAGGATGGTTAGAGATGATGGGGATGCTGGTGGTACCTTCCTGTGACCTCAGTGAAGTTCTGGCTTATCTTGTAAACATGTGTGAAGCTCACTGCTTCAAAAGCAACCTGACTGCAATGCTCCTGGGCCCTACCTCAGTTTAAGGTAGGAATCTGTATCATCTTTCCTAGGCTAAAAATGTGTCTGGAGCATAGGCTGTTACTCGTTAGTCAGAATGGATTCACATCAAAGGGCATTTTAAATTTGATTATCATTAGCAGTGCCACAGAGAAATCCTTGACAAGGACAGGGAATTTAGTGTAAGCAGCTCATTAGAAACGGGGCAGGGAGTGATTGAAAGTGCAGCAAAATGCAATCAGTTATGCTAATATTCCCCAGGCCACTTAGCTGATAATGTCCTTGTCATCACAGTGCTCTACTTCTGCCTCTCAGTCAAGAGCAAGCAGAGGCAATGGGAATTTTCAGATCTCAGAGCTGAGAGGCAAAAGCTTGCAGACACCTGTAGCCAATGAGAGACACTTTAATGGAAATAACAAGGTAGCTGTAACTGGCTCTGAACTGCTGTGTGTTCGATTGGTGCCTCTCCTGACAGATGCCCTTTGTCCCCTGCTGGACTACAGCATGGAGGAGATGGCAACTAGTCTTTTTCTTTCTTTTTTAAACTTTCTTTCTTTCTTTATTCATTTGCCTTGGTGTTTGCCTGGAACTGGAACTACAGACAGTTGTGAGCTGCCATGTGGGTGCTGGGAATTGAACCCCGGTCCTCTGGAAGAACAGTCAGTGCTCTTAACCGCTGAGCCACCTCTCCAGCCCCGGCAACTAGTCATTTTGATTAGCCAGCTCTCCTTGGCCATAACAAAACACAAGAGGCGGTTACTTGTGAAGAGCAGAAGATATTTAGCTGCAGGACAGAAGTCCAAGCATTATTGTCATACTGTCTCTGATGGGGCAGGCGTGGGGGCACATTAGGGAGAATGCTATCACAACATGTGAGAAAAAGGCAGACTCATCTGTTTAACAGCTCTCTGGAGGGTTGATAGAGTCCCAAAGTGAAGGGCCCAGTGACCTCCTTTCAAGCCTAATCCTTAGGTGTTCCCCCATCTCCCTGTGACCCTGACGGCTGAACCTCACGTAACCTTGGAAACTCCTCTCAGAGGACCAGCCTCTGAGCCCAGCCTCCAGCTCATGTCTTTAAATGAGAAATCATTAAACTGTTCCGGCCCCTAAGGTTTGCTCCATTGCACCCCCAGGAATGAGGTGGATGTAGGAAACGTCTCAAATCCTTATTTCTCCTCTGAGACCCAAGTGTCACTTCTTACCACCACCTCCTACAGACACAACAGTTATGGCTGTTATGTAACTGCCATTATTGGCTTCCCTGATGCTGTGATAAGACACTGACTAAAACTAACTTGGGGAGAAAAGGGTTTGTCTGGCTTACAGGTTACAGTGCACCATCAGGGGAAACCAGAGCCGGAGCTCAGGACAGGACCTGCAGGCAGAAACGAAAGCGGAGACCATGGAGGAACGCTGCTTACTGCCTGGCAGAGTTTCCCAGCCCAGGACCACCTGCCCCAGGCCAGCACTATCCATAGTGAGTTGGGCCCTCCCACATCAACCTTTTTTTTTTAGTTTTTTTAATGTCCCACAGACTTAGCAACAGTCCAATCTAATGGAGGAAATTTCTCCTCAATTGAGGTTGCCTCCTCCAAGATGATTCTGGTATGCATCAAGCTGACAAACCCTATCCCGTACAATAGAAAAATGCAGACGGGCTGCAGTGAAATGGGTAAATACTGATGTCCTGAACTTAGTCTATTTAAAGTAAGTGTTCTTTTGGGCAGCCTACTTAGTGCTTTCTAGGTATTGCAGGTGTTACTCAGCTACTATATACAAGATCCAAAAGGTAATGAACTTAGACCTGCAAAGCCCACCTCTAATGCTAACAACCTTGTGAGCCTAGCATTTGTCTCCCAGAGGCTTAGTGCCCTCATCTATGACATGGGTGGTGCTTTGCCGGGGATGATGTCTTGAACTATTGACACCAATGCTTCCATCCTCTTTGTAAAGATTTCACTCCTGGGGAATGAACTGGGGTGGGGTGTGGAGGGTGGGGAGAGGCTGAGGGAGGGCCAGGAGAAGGGGCAGGAGGCGGAGCGGTGGTGGATATGAGAAAAAAATTTAATAAAAAAAAAAATTACACACCCCTTTTCCACATGACTTTCTAGCACCTTCCCAGCAGCCTGGGCATTCTGGTTATATTTCTATACCATGATAAAATACTATGACAAAAAGTGACTTTTTTTTCCCCCGAGATGAATAAGCATACTTACTGCTGCAGGTGCACTTGCTACGTCAATATTTAACTATCTGCAAGCCAGAAGCACTTTCAGATTAACAAGTGACGCCAAAAAGGGATGTGTATCAGAAAGTGATGTGCATCAGAAAGGGATGTGCTACAAAAGCAGCCGGCTATTGGGTGTTCTTGGTGGGGTCACTGCCTTGCTTTTCCGGGGTCACATCCAGCCTATAGTTGGGTGTTTATTGTGGTTGTTGTTCTGGCCTTCAGGAGCACACCCTCTTTCTCAGAAGTAGACAGATGTAACAGCTCTCCTTTCACAGCCTTCTCCCATTTCCACCTACAGATCTGGCAGCCACAGAGAAGCGTGGCTAAGAAGTGACCATTTATCAAGGCCAGCCTTCACTCTGCTGGCCCATCAGCTCTCTCCATCTCCTTCCCTGGGATTCGCCTACCTTGATTTCAAAGAACAATACATTCTTCGTCTTTCAAAAACATCATGGGGCTGGAGAGATGGCTCAGCGGTTAAGAGCACCATCTGCTCTTCCAGAGGACCCAGGTTTGATTCCCAGCACCCACATGGCAGCTAACAACTGTCTGTAGTTCCAGTTCCAGGCAAACACCAAGGCAAATAAATAAATAAATAAATAATAAAGTTTAAAAAAAAATTCCACAGCTTCCCTCTTCATGAATTTCAGAGGATAAGTGCTGTTTGATAAAAGTGAGGGAGCTTTTAGAATGGAGCACTTGGGCCCTCTTTAGGTCCCCTCCCTAGGTGACCAGCACAAAGAAGCGGTGCCATTGTGAGCTGTGGTGATACATTACATATTTATTTAATAAAACCTGGAATATCAAGAGATCAACCCACAGTTAAATTTAGGTAGAGGTAGCTCTGGGAGTTTTAGGGATAACAGAGCAATGGTAACTCACATAGATTAGGGAGTTCTGAATCTCTGTGAGTACAAGGCCAAACAGCTGGGCTTCGATGGCACACACCTTTAATCCCAGCAGGGGAAAGCAGGAGTGGTGACCTACACCTATAATCCCATAACTCCAGATGTCTCCAGAGATCTTTCTGTGCTTGTGTGAGTTCAAGGATGACTGCCAATGGGTAGCTCATGCCATTAATCCTAACCTGGATGGGATACAGCTGGGTGAGAAGGGTATTTAAGGCAGGCTTAGGAAAACAGCAGCAATTAGAAGCCATCAGGAGCTAGAAGCTGAGGAAGCTGGAAGACAGCTGGGTGAGATTTGACTGTGGTGTTTCCTCTCTCTGATATTTCAGCCTTTCCCCAATATCTGGCTCTGAGTCTCTTTCAATACAACCAAAATTTGAGCAACAGTGAGCCATGCCGGGGAAAGCAGGACCAATGCCTGCATGCCCTGATGGCCTACCTCAGCCCCTTTGCACAGGTACAGTTTGTCCTGCAGACCTGTGGCTGCTCTGGACCCTGAGAGCTTCCCCTACAGACCTGTCTCCTAAAGCTCAGTACTCATGCCAATCAGAGCATGATGGCTGTACTGAGCATACAGACACAGGGCCTCTCTGTCTGTAAGGCTTGCCTGGAGGTCTTTCCGGCTGGTGAGATGCTGAAAGCGAAAGGCCTGAGGTGAATGAGGAGACATGTGATGGACTCTTGGGCCCCAGGCCAATCACAACAATACATCTTCATACAGTGTGCACATATCCCACAATGGGTCCCAGGATCTCTTTTCTCTGGCATTGTATAATATCGCCTACAGGATATGTGTCCCATGTTGTCTTCACATGCTGGGCCACTGTGTGCTGGTCATCAACAGCAGGCTTCCAAGTGCCCCACACAGGACTGGGTGGTAGAGTTTCTGTTCCTTTTTCCATCACACTTATTATGCCTTCAGGCACCTCCCCGGCATGAAACTTGCCCCACGGTCACTAGTGACAGAATAGAGTCCTCACTGTGGGTAGCACCTCTTTGGATTCCCTATGGCCTCCAAGAGGCTCTGACCTCCTCTGTCAGAGCAGCCTCTGGTCCCTCAGTGTAGCTTGCAACAGTGAGACCAGCCTTGCACACATCAAGGAACCAAGATGACTGAGCCAGCGAGCGAGATCAGGAGGCTGGCCCCTGGGCTGTCAGGGCTGAGCCATAACAACGAGAATCCTTTCACAGACATTCTGACCTGTCTAAGGGCTTGAGGGGCACGTATCGGGAGACCAGCGCCTGATGATAAAGGCTCTCTTCCTTTCTCATTCACACTCTGAGATCCCAGCCGATGTCTCTAGACAGGCCCTGGGTTCTCAGATTGCTGAGAATGTGGCTGGTTCCAGAGTCCCCAGATACTGGATCCTGATGCCATAGGTGGCTTCCTTCCAGGGAACTCTGGAGCCCCAGCTCCTGTCCTCCTGACCTTCTACATGGTCTGAATCCCAGCATATCTGGGTCAAGTGTTTACCTGGATGAGACAGTCTTCTCAGAGACAACTGAGCAGACAGCAGGCATCTTTTTTTTTTTTTAAACTTTATTTATTTATTATTTATTTATTTGCTTTGGTGTTTGCCTGGAACTGGAACTACAGACAGTTGTTAGCTGCCATGTGGGTGCTGGGAATCGAACCCGGGTCCTCTGGAAGAGCAGACGGTGCTCTTAACCGCTTAGCCATCTCTCCAGCCCCCTATAATAGCTTTTTAAAAAATAAAAAATCAAGCAGATAAAACCAGTTTTTTTTCCCTTGCATCAGGCAGTCTATGTCCCTCTATTCTTCATGAGTTTCAGCCCTTCGACTGTGTCCTGTTCCCCTCCCCAGGGTCCCACCAGATGAATGGGAAGGTGAAGCTGGTTCTTCCTGTGTTCCTGTTTCCTGTCCTGTGAAAGGGACCTTGGCCGGAGAGTGCTGAGTGCACAGGAAGCAGCAAGATGACAGGTTGGGGACAGTGGGCAGGTGGCTGCATCCTGGTTGGAAATTTTAATTTCCAGGCATAATATAATGTACTTTCAAGCATGCTGTGACCTACATTTTAATAACACTAAGCAATGACATTTTTTGGTCAATGCTGTTGTTTAATGAGGAATAAAAGGGAGGGTTTCCACCTTCCTCCTCTGAGACCTTAGAGTTTTTAAATAAAAGCCATTCTTGAAACAATTTCTTTCAGGAAAATGTTTTCAACAGGCCTCATGTTTGTGTCCATGTTAATAATTCTTCATGGTTAAAAGAACTATAAGATTTGACACACAATATGTTGAATGGCTCCTAACACAATATTTAATTTATTTTTTTTTTTTTACTTTAACTGCTTTTTATTATCAAGTGTCGGAAACTTTTCACAAAATGTCTATTTAAAAAGCCACAATAACTTTGCAGCCGTAGCTAATGTGATGTTTTCTATCACCTCACCAGCCTCAGACCCATTGTATGCAAAGCCCATTTTTCATGAATCTGAATGATAGATACGGGCTATGAATTCTTTATTTGTAGCAGCTTGTGCAGGTGCAGCCAAAATCGAAGCTTGTTTGGAATAGTTTTTAAAAATCTTCCCCATCAGGGGTTAGAGAGACAGCTTGGCAGGGAAGAGCATTTGCTGCCCCTGCAGAGGACCCAAGTGTCCCTGAATTCACATAAGGGCCGACAGTCATCAGTAACCAGTTCCAGGGACCCCCTGCCCTTTTCTGGTTTCTGTGGCAACCACACATGAACTCAAGGCCTCCTCACCTCCACCCTCCCCATCTTATTCCTCTTAGAAAGTCCTAGCAAACCTCTCTTCTTGTTTCCGAAGAAGTAAATTGATACTCTGTTTCGGTTTTCGATTCCTTCCTTCCTTCCTTCCTTCCTTCCTTCCTTCCTTTCTCTTTGTTTTTGAGATGGGGGGGTCTCTCAAAGTATCCCTGGATGTTCTAAAACTAACTGCATAGACTAGGCTGCCCTAAAGCTCACAAAGACCCTTCTGCCTCTGCCTCCTAACTGCTGGGATTAAAGATGTGTGTCACCACACCTGCCCCATTTCTGTTTTCTTCATGAAGCCAAAACAGCTTGGACAAATCAAGCACAGACATCCAAAGAAACTAACCGTACCTAGAAATGTGTTATTTCAAATAACTTCTCTTTTTAATGTATTTTGTGAAACTTGGAAAAAAAAAACCTTCTCATAAACTAGACCACAAGAGGGTTTTTTATATATATATAATTTCCCAGACTTCAAAAGTCATAAAAGATACAATTGATCAATTTGGCCACATAGATACTTCAAAACAAAAGGGAAAATAGTGTGTATCAAAGTCGAGAGAAAAAAAACTAAGCGGAGAAAGCAAAACAAACAAAAATAGTTGTTCTAGTATTTAAGTCCAAAAATGGCAAGTGGGGGCTCAATAATTCAATAAAAAGCTGACATGGAGTAAGAACACATGTTTTACACAGTCAACAACACCAGCCCATAAACATTCGGAAACGCTTGGGTGCACGCATAGTGCTCAAATGCAAATTAAAACACTCAGATTTTAATCAGCCAGATGGGTGAAGTCAGTGGTGTACCACACAATGAGCCATGTGCACCAGTCTGTGCTCTGCTGGAGAACTGTGGGTGGGTTTACACCCAGGCAAGCAATCAGCACAGCTCACATATTACGCCCTCATGCCCTCTTTACTTAAACTCACAGATTACTCAGGCATGCCCTCCCACCCTGATTTAAGCTCCTCCCACTCTGCCATCATCCGTTCCCCGCCCCCACGCCAGCCCCTGCGTCCTGCTTTAAAAATATTCTTGTCTCTTTCCATCAGAAACATGTAGACAACACCTCTTCTTCGTAACAGGATTTTTCATGGCAAGCCTTGCTCAGTTTCCAACTTTTCCTGCAGGTGTTGGTCGCAGGCTTCTATCCACATGCAAAGCCATTTTTTGTTTCCTTTTAGAGAGTTCTAATTATAAACTGCAATGCGACTGTATCGAATATTTTGTTTGCAGTACCACGGACGGAGAATCCCGTGACTTTTCTCTTCTCATTCATTAATGTGATAAATTGACAAATTTTCTCACAACTTGATAGTGCTCAGGAATACAATGCTTATCCCTATGTTTTCACTAATTTTTAATTAATTTGAAAATTTATAAATTCATTTATAAATAGATGTTTGCCCACTGAGTTGATTTTTTTCTCCTTCTTGTTCCGCCTTTCATTTTTTTCTCCTATTCTGCATAGATCTCATTGGAATGAAGCTTAGAGTAGCCTTAGAAATTAGACAGCTACTTTCTTTTCTCTTTCTAAAACAATCTGTATAAAATAATTATCTATTCCTCAAAATTTAAATAATCAGAAATAAACACCTTCAAGAAATGCATTCTAAACACAAATTAACAAGATTAAAAACACATGCAATGTACTGCCCTTTATTGTGGTTAAATCCACATAATGTCACCACCTCTGTTGTTGTGTACCTAGATCCCTGGCATTGGGTACATTTGCACCACTGCGCAGCTGTCTGTACCATCCACTCACCTCCAGAAACTTCTGCCTTCCCAAATCAATTTCCACATCCATTAAACACTGACCCCCACATGCAAATTAAATACATTCCACACCCAGCCCGTCCAAAGCCGACACCTACTTTAGCTTCTGTGAGCTGTGCTGTGAAGTCTCACAGCATTTGGAGTTTGCCATTGGCTTATTTCACTCAGCACAGTGTCCTCAAGACTTATCTGCCTGCCATTTAGCATGTCAGAATTTCCTTTCTGTCTGTGACCTCTTTATTGGGTAGATGACAAATTGTCACCTAGTCATCTGTAAATAGACGGACACTTGGGTTGTTTCTGCTTAGAGGCTATGGAGAAAAATGGCATAGACCATTCGTTTCTGCTTTCATTTTTGGGGTATGTGTAGAATTGCCACTTTTCATGTCCAGTTTTTAAATCATTCTATTGAAGGGTGCCACCTTCCATGTTGGTTTCTTGTCCCTAAGTGCATCTCATGAGTCTGGATTTGGTCAAGGAGTAGTTAGAACTCCTCCATCACATCATCTCTGAGAGAAGCCTGGGCCACTGACAGCTGAGAAGATGAAGGTGTGGGGTTGGATGGCGCAGGTCTCACATCCTTGATATAAGAAGGTTGACTTTATCAAGCATTTTCTTTGGGCCACCACCAGCTCCCAAATCATGGCACAGAGACTTCTGACTAGTTTTGAGTGTTTTACCTACCTGAGGCTCCTTCCTGGCTGAACTTAAATTCATCTGTTACTATTTATCTACCTTTTGCCTCAGGGCTTTTTACTTTTTTTTCTTTCTGTATATTTTTTTTTTCACTACTCTCCTATCTGTCTGTCAAATGCCTGGCTTCTTGCCCCAGTTATGCCTCCCTCTCTTCTCCATCATTTTCTCCTCCTCCTCCTCCTTCTTCCTCTCTCTCTCTCTCTCTCTCTCTCTCTCTCTCTCTCTCTCTCTCTCATTCCTTCTTCCTCTTGAGCCTGGATCCCTTCTCTGTCTGCCAGCCCCGCCTATCCCTCTCCTGCATAGCTATTGGCTGTTGAGCTCTTTATTAGACCAATCAGGAGCCTTAGGCAGGAAACAAATGCATAATTAGACACACATTCTTACATCATTAAACAAATGCAGCATATACAAATGTAACACAACTTTACACAGTTGAAGTAATATTCCACAGCACAAACAAATGTAACACGTCTTTACACAGTTAAAATAATATTTCACAACGGTTATCAATCTCTGCATTGTATCATACTGTAAGAAAACTACAGAAATCATATGGCTTTGCTGCAGCAGGTCAACGTTAGTGAGAAGTCACTGCCATCTTGTGGGAGGAAAAAAATTTGCTGGCCTAAATGACCAATTACCCTGAATAACTTTGGATGGCTACTATCAAAGCTGCATGCTCCTATTCAAGGTTTATTTAGCTCCGTGTGTCACCACGGCTCTCGATGGCTAGCCTGGTTATTTAGAATTAGAAGGGAAAAAGCAAATCTGCCTTGTCTCTTCAGCTCTAGGGCCCAAGTTCTGTCTAGAGCCCTTGCTGATTGCTGAGTACAGGAAGATAAATATGCTTCAAGGAATCCACAAAAGGGATGTTTAGATCAGTAATAGTCACTGAGTAGGGTGGTTGCTTGGCTCAGTGAGGGCGTGGTCTGTGAGGTAGCAATGTGGCTCAGTAAAGGCAAGCACAGCTGTGAGCCCATGAGAGTTGGATTCAGGAGTTCTCTCTGATTAGTGCAGGTCAATGAGGCCACTGGCAACCTCGGATGACTCTGAATAGTCACTGTACCAGGTGGAAGGGAATGGAGAGATGATCTGAGCTGCAGATGGAGAAGACTCAGAGAAAAGAAGGCGAACAAGGAGGAAATGTGAACATGTCTGATGGAGCTGGGACGTGTGGACAATGGCAGAAACAGGACGTGCTAGAGATGGGGAGGGGTACGGGTGAGGCAGTCCAAGCTCTTGCTATGATGTCTGACCACCTTAGCAAAGCCAGGTGGGTGTGGTCATTTGCTAGGGAGTGCTGGCAGGGGCTGGGCAGAGAGCATGAGCGGAGGATGAGAGGGTGGGTGACCTTACAACCAGGGAGAGGGATGGCATACTTCCCCAAGGTCATCGATGGTGCAGCAGACATCAAGACTGTTGGTGAAATTCAAGAGTTTGCATGATCAGAAGCAGAGGAGGTGGGTTGGACTCCATGCCTCACCAGGCAGGGCCATGGGAAGTGAGCCGTGGTCAATGCTCTCTACTTCCTGGGTCTTTCCTTTCCCTCTAAATACATCCCCAATACAAATAGACACTGACCGCTCTGTGACCTCTTTCAAAGTTACTTGAAAAGCTGGGAGATAATTAAATCTCATACCACAGAACAGAGAGACTTTCAAAGCCAAAGAGAGATTGATAAAGACCCAGGAAGAGGCCAGAAGTCACATCTTGGCCTTGGCTTGGCTTGGTCGCATCCTAGGACTGATTTTCGATTCTTAAGCTCATGAACATTGTAACATTGTTAAAGGCTCTAAAGACTGCCACTTAGTCTTTGGAAATCAAAATTCATGGTTCGTACAATCTGACTTGGCAGATGGTTGTCTGTGGTCACCCGTGACCTCTTAAGGACAACAAAATGAGAGGCCAGTTGCTCTGAGGGTATAGGTCAGGGCCAGAAGCTCTTTCCCTAGACAGACAGAAGAACCATGGAGAGAGACATCTTTAGGAATCTGCTTCAGCCAATGAACGACTACTGTCACGCTGGAGGAGGCTGATGTTAGTAACTTGAATGGCCACAAGATGGCGCGATGACATGTCATTGCAGATGTGTGTTTCTTTGAGAAGCAAAGAGCTATGGGAAGTTGCTGATGCTGAAGTCATGTCCATTGTGACTGTCACTCGATTTGCTTACCAAGCTCCTGTGTCAAGATGGACTTCCTCACATGGCTGGTCAGCAGGACACAGTCTCACCTGACAGGGACCAAGTGTCTCAGCCACAGCACTCGCTAGAAAGTCTTCTCTGATGGGCACTGTAGAGGGGCTGCAGTGGCTGTGGATGAATGTTGGGGACATAGAACTACAGAAGTCTGACCATGACTAGTTAGGGCTGCTTTTTAACTCTCTGTCTTCACTATATCATTTCCTCTTTGCACTTAATAAACAAAAGATTTTGTTAATGCCTTGCCTGTGAAAACAGAATGAGACAAGACACAATAAAAAGCCGGGCAGATAAACACAGCAAAAACACTTCTGCTCAGATAAGAGCTCTATGGCTGCCCTGTGTGAGCCTAAGCAGCTGGGGAGTGTCCAGAGCAGCCCTATGCTGTACATTGTACCCAGTGCTTCTAGGAGGCACAACAACAGATTAAAAGGCACCAGTTTAAATTAATTATAAAGAAACACTTTCTGTAATATAATAAATCAGAACATGATCATTTTGATATGTGGTCACTATAAACTTAGGGATGACAGAGCATATTTACCTTCAATCCTGAAGTCTTATGAGGCTGGCATCACCTCATTCACAGTGTGCTTTAAATTTGGCAACCATGGCTGGCACACACATGTGCCTGCCTCCTTGGACAGCTCAGCTTTGGTGTTAAGGGCCTAGGACAACTTGGTACCAAGAGTATAGTTCCAATAGTGTTATGTACCCGTGGGTGAGGGTCACCTATCCTGCTTGGTCTGGGCAGGTTCAGTACACTCTGCCTTCTGTCTGCTCTGGTTCAGTAGCACCCAGGACAGAGACTATTTTCTCATACTTTGGGGCTGAAAAGTAAATTTTGCACTTTTTGTTACTAATGAAGCTAGTAATAGGTTATATTTATATTACTGGATCAATTCACGAGGTATAATGGTAGAGAGAAAGACATAACTAAGTGTGATGATTTTGTGTTTGCTCTAACAAATAAAGGCAAAGCCAGCCACTAGTTAGCCATAGAGGCCAGGCAATGGTGGCAGACACCTTTAATCCCAGCACTTGGGAGCTTGAGACAGGAAGTGATATGGCTGGGCAGAGAAAGGAATATAAAATGAAAGGAGACAGGTGCTCAGTCCTTTTCAGTCTGAGGAGTTGGCCAAGTCAGCAGTGGCTGTGGCTTCTTCCTTTCTTCTCTGATCTGTCAGCATTTACCCCAACATCTGGCTCTGGGTTTTTATTCAGACCAATTAGGATTTCTGTTACAACTAAGGGCCAAAGAGTCAGGGAACATCACATCCCCTGGCACATCAGTAGGATGCTACAAGGCTCGGCCCCTGTCCCTGCCTCCCAAAGCCTCCACTCTGGCCAAGTGACAGGGGATGACTTCTCCTCCATTTTGACTTTGTTTCTTGTTCCTTCCTCATTGAACAAGGTGGGGGAGAGGAGTGGCCCTGAGACTGGGTCTTAAGGACATTTTATTTTCACTCATGGCTCTCAAACATTGTATCTGTTAGTCAGGTAACCCAAGCATTCAGGAGGCTAAGGGCTGGGATCTGAGCTCTGCAGTAGCCTGGCAACATAGTGCAACCTTCTCTTAAAAAATTAAAACAAACAAACAAATCTTTATCACTGAGAGGATGAATCAGCTACAGTAACTGCTGGACAGCACACAGAGGTAGAGAGTAAGGTCACACCCTCACAGCCCCAGGCTGCCCCACCTCCTACTCCTGAGCCACAGCACGTGCCCATGACCTCACGCCAGTCCATCTCTGGTGATGTCTCATAAAGCAAAGTTTCAGCCATGTTCTTAGAAAGCACAACCAGAAATTGAAGTGGCCAATTTTGCACTGTGAGAGAATTCCCCTAAGTCAAGGAAAGACAGTCTTCACACAGACTGAAGAATGTCAGTGGGAGACAAATACATATATGCAAACAAGCCCATTCTCTCTCCCTCCTGAGGAAGGAGGCAAAAGAAACTGGGAGCCTGATGAGGAAGGAGAGCCAGCCCCGTGTGGAAGCCCCAGTTGTCACACTAAATTTAGAAGCAGTGATTATAAAGGGAAAGAATAGAGATGTTAGAAATTCACACTCAGTCAAGCTATTGTTAGGCTTAAGCACAGAAGAAAACTGTCTGACCACCCACACACAGAATGATTATTCAATGAAGTACATCAGCCTCCATCCCCCCCCCAAAAAAAATGCTCAAAAATGGAGAGTCCTGCTCCAAACCGTAGGCTTTTTGTAACTCCCAGCTTTAAAAAAAAAAAAAAAAAAAAATGTCCTGAGTATCACTCGTCTCCCAGGACGGTTGTAAACAGGGTGTGTTGGTCCAATGAGTCTGGAAACACACACTCTTCCTTAGCAGTGACTGATGTGATGGCACACCCATTTCCTCCTGCGCTTGCCAAGAGTTAACCCACTCTGTTCTCTCAAGGCTAAGGCTTGAGACAGAGGCACTTGGTCACAGCAAAGACCTGGAGGCTGGCTGGCTGGCACTGGGTCATATGATAAGGAGCAGAGCGTGTCAGATGTCTGATATGATGCAGAGTACCCTAGACATCTCCAGGCCACATTCATCCACACTTACAATAGCATTGCCTATGTAAGTAGGGACAGCCAATATCTACTGAGGAAGCCCCAGCATTCACCACTGTCCCTGGAACAATGTGCCTCCTGGGGGTGAGGTGGACTCCTCTCTGTCTGGTTGCTGTATGTTAACAGCCATCTGTGAGTCCTATAAATAAATATGTAATATCAAGCTGGTACTCTAATCTTAAAGATCCAAATAAGTTAAATTCAGCAGCATGAGAGGTGGGGGTGAGGAGAAGGCCAAGTGTGGCCACTTAATACTTATAGCCAGATGAGCCCACTAATAGTTCCAAAGTTTATAAATAAAGACCAACAAGAAAGAAAAAGAGATAAGCCCACAATTCTATCATATACTTCACATTCTCTTCCCATATGTCCCAGGGAGAAAATCAGCCAGGACAGAGGAGTCTTGAAATTCCACAGACCAACCTGACCTAGTGGACATTTGCAGTTTGCTAAATCCAGCAATACAGGCTTTAATTATTTCCAGATGCTCATGGATGGAAACAGTCCCTACTCTGGACTCTAAGGCAAGTCTCTACACATTGACCAGGCCTAAGATCACACAGGGTGCTTCCTTGGACTGGAGGCATGCTCTGTGGTAGAGCAATTTCCCAGAACACACAAGGCCGTGGGTTAGACACTTGGCACCAAACACACACACATGGGAACTACATTTGAAATCTGTAGCAAAACCCTGAATAATCTCCAATTACTTGGGAGCTTAAATAACACTTATGCAGCTAGACAGTCAAAGGACAAATCGCAAGTGTGTGAGGTCCAACAGCTACACCACAAAGCACCTCTGGGGCAGACAGAACAGGGCATTTTTCTCAGGACTCAAGAAGCCAGAGGCCTATAACAATTTCACTTCTGGGTGCTGGTGACAATAAAGGAGAACTATGCCCCTCCTCCTGGCAACTTCTGGTGAATCTAGACTATTATAGTAGGTTTCTGGCCCTGACTTTTGGTGCTTGTCCGGAGGTTTGAACCTGCTCTCAGCCCCATTTCCTCTTAGGCCCAAATAATCACACAAAGGCTTATATTATTTTTATGCTGATTCACCTAGGACCCAGGCATATAACTTGCTAGTGCTTGCCCTTAATCTAACCCACCTTGTTCAGCTCTGCGGCTTGGTATCTTTTCTTAGAGCAACATTTCAGCTTTTTTCATCTATGTCGTCTCCTTGTAGCATTTGTGTTTGCTCTGAGATGTTCCCAAAGTTTCTTTGCCTGTAAGCCACACCCACACTTCCTGTCTGCCTTTGGCCAATCAGCTTTTTATTAAACCCATAGGTGGGACCAATATTTATAACATCACCAGCATAATCCCACCACACTAGACACCCTTGGCACTGATCATCCCATAGTCTCCATCTTCTCTAAGCCCCCTTAGGATCCCTCTTGCTGCCTATCATGAGTGTGCTATGCCAATAAACAAATGTGTGTCTTCCCGCAGTGTCTGAATTCATTGAATAACAATAAATTCACAAAGCTTAGCAGTTTCAGTGACAGCATCGTGTCATCCCACTCCCTTGTAATCTGGCTGAAACAAGTGTGTGTGTCTTTTTAAAAAATTTCTATCTTAGTTACTAATTTCAACTTCCATATTACACAGCACACAGTAAGGAACTCGGGACCTTGAACTGTCACCCACCACCGCCAGAGACAAGTTGGCATAATCATTCCAAACACCCCTTTGTCCACTTTGGCCTGGGAACTGTGAGGAAACGTACTAACCTTTGTTTCTGCAGTTTCTCACACAACCTGAGGAAAGTCATATAGTAGTCAGTGGGGCTTATTCTAGATCTACAAATATGGTCTGAAATAACATGAAAACCAACTAAGAAAATTCACTGTAATGGCAGAGGGATAAGATAGCTTAGTCATCCCAGCAGAGGCTGAAAAAACACAAATGTGACCATGACTAAGTAGAGAGTCAGAGACAAGAGAAACTTCATGTGATAAGGCACAGTCAGGACAAGATCATCTAATGTGACATCAACACCAAAGACTGGACATTTTGTAAGTCTGAATGAGGGAGGTGCATTGTAACTACTGTGCGCCACAGTGCATGGGCCAGAGAAACTGACCTATAGAACTGGGGGCTGGAGAGATGGCTCAGAGATTAAGAGCACTGACTGTTCTTCCGGAGGTTCTGAGTTCAATTTCCCTTAACCACATAGTGGCTCACAACCATCTATAATGAGATCTGGTACCCTCTTCTGTATATTGTATACATAATAAATAAATCTTAAAGAAAGAAAGAAAAAGAAAGAAGAAGCGATGAACACTATAGATTGGGGATGTAGCTCTGTTATAACACTTGCCCAGCATGCACTGGGATCATCTCAAGAGCCCTGGGGAATCAGACAGGGTAGAGTTGAGGGAGAAGAAAAAAATCTATCTACTTTTGCAAATGACCTGATAATATTGACAGAAAATTCAAGAGATTGCCCCTAGAAAATATAGCTACTAGATCATCTCACAAAGTTATAAGCTGTGTGGCTTCAAAAAGTCCATCATGATGGTATATCCCAGCAATGCAAAACCTGAAAAGTTAAATAAATAAATAAATAAAATTTATAAAACCATATGCCTGAGCAGAAAGCTAATAACAAAAAAGAAAGAAAGGAACACAGATGCACAGATCCAAGCCCTGCTCTGAGAAATTGCTGAGCTAAATAAATATAAAATGATGAATAGATGAGTGCCTGAACTGTATTGGTCAGCATCAGTAAGATGTGCCTTTCCTAAGTGGATGTAAAGATTGCAAGTCATCTCCACCGTGTGTGTGTGTGTGGGGGGGTCACATTCATGTGAGCTAACAGACATGCACGTAGTTGCTGGTGGATACCCTTCACAGACATGTTCAGACTTTAAGACCTTGAAGTTAGCGGCACCAAGAGATTCTGAAGAATAGCAAGGATTTGAGTGATGCATCCAGAACACTGATGATGCTGGGCTGGAAATTGGACCATCTCATGGTCAAAAAGAAGACTAAAATCAAAATCAAGCCTGTCTTTACCCGACAGTGCCATAAACACAGAACTTCAAAAAAGCAAATGTTTTCTTCCTGTTCTGTCTCTTTCATCACTTACAAAAGCATGCCTGGTTCTGTAAATGGCCCGGGTCAGTGATAAACAGAAAAGCAGGACAGCAAGGTGCCCCTCCTATCTGAGGACACCAGGGGTCTAGGGACAATGATGCAGGCAGAGCGAGGCTTGGCTCAGTACAGAGGTCTAGACTGCCTGATTGCCAGCCAGCTTTAATTCGAAATGTGGGGATCAAAAGGACGCTCAGGTTAGGATCTCACTGGTCCAGCAGCAGCAGTTGTGCAGACTGAGGTATATGGCTTCCTGATTTACACACACGCAGGGCACTTTTGAGAGGGTCACATTCCTCTGCTTCCTTTTGTATCGCTGTCCTGAGAGATTAAATTCTTGCGTTCTTTCCTTGACAATCTTAGAAAAATTTTTTTACCCGGCTTTATGTAAGCACTAAAGACCACAGGGCCCTGCAGCCTGAATGGCCTTGAATCTCTCAAGCCCCTCCTCTGTGGGCCGCCCTTCCCTTGACTCCACATTTCTATGTGATTCTTGCCTCAGCAGATCCACAAAGGCATGCAGCGGAATCCAGCATCATACTTTTGTTTTCCCAGCCATCTTTTGTGGCGTGGCCTGGGAAAAGCCTTAATGAGCCTGCCCCTCCAGCACCGCAGAAGGTCGGAGGGAGGAGGCAGCTTCTTCCACCTGCGGGGGAGGGGGCATCCACCCAGGCTCGCTGGAACAATGCTGCATTTAGCGGCCATGGCAGTGGGAACGTGAAGAAAACAAGACCGCACAAAAGATTAATTTGATGCAAGAAAAGATATTTTAAAAGCCCAGCAGAGAAGCTATCCTACTAAAATTTCAAGACCAGCAACTGTGAAAATGCAGAGGAGGCCCTTGAAACCTGCCAGGTCCTGGGAGAGCCGGCCCTGAAGCCTGAACTTCACTATGCAGCTCACTGGTGGGGAGGAGGCCCATGCATTCTGTTGTCATGTTTCTAAACACATGGGGGATGATGGAGTTAATTAAAAAACCCTGAGTCATTGTGGTTTAACCAGCTACAGATGATGAAAGCAATAAAATCATTAAAGCTGACAGAGAAGCCAACATTTCCCCAAACATGAAATCCCACCGTGGGCTAAGTGGGGAAATGGAGGTTCAGGGCATAAAAATTGAAAGTAAACTTTGAGGAGAGTTCAGCATTCACTGGGTTCCTTTGGGATGCTGTTAAATTGCTAAAATTCAAATAAAAACAATCCATTTTGTCTGTTGATCTCTAATTTGCTCCTGGGATGGCCTGGGGATGGCCTGGGATTCCCTTGCCCTATATTTCAGGGTGCTAGTGTCGATTCCCAGGGGTCCATGCTCCTTCCTGAGCTCCCCAAAGTGCCCAGCTGTTCTTGACATACAAAATGTAGATGTGGGAAAGTGGGTGCTGCTTTGGGTAAGTTTGACTTTGAGGGAAAACAGAAGAGAAAGATGGATTCTATATATGGCCAGCCTTTCCCTTGATTTGGAAAATTGTCTTCTATGATTTTATTAAATATATTTGTATTCCTTTAACTGAACTCTTCTCTCTTCTATACTAACAATTCATAGATTTTTTTTTTTTTTTGCTTTAATTACTCAGCTGAGCTTACTTCCCAGGAGGAGGTGTGGTGAGGTAGAAGCTTTGAGCATGCTGGACAGTGGTGAGGTAGTGAAGAGAAGCATTTGGCACAGATTGGCTTAGGAAAGCACTTGAGCATTCCGTAACATTGTATCCATCATCATCATCATTATTATTATCTAAAAATAGTGTCCCACTAGTGAGGGGGAAGAGCTTTAGGGTTCTTTCAACTGTGTGACCTCAGGTCAACAGGAGCAAAGATGTTAAGTTCTAAACTTGAGCTTCTGAACTCTAGGAAGGGTTTCTCACACTGCCTGTAAGTGTTTTCTAAATGCTACGGTTTGATCTATAGTATCACTCAAAGATCTATGCTTGGTCCCCAGCTGGTCATGATGTTGGGGGGAGCTTGGTCCCAGCTGGTAGTGCTGTTGGGTGGAGGTGCACACTTAGAAGGAAAGAATTAGAGTGTGATTTCCAAGGCTATAGCTTGTTCTGCCCCTTGTACGTGCACATTCTGTCCCTCTCTCTTCTCTTGTCTCCCCCCCACACCCACCCCACTGCGGCTTTTCTTCCCTCTCTGTGTTTTGCTCTCTCTGTGTGTTTCCCTCCCCACTTCTTAGTCTCCATGAGGTGGGCAGCTTCCCTCCTCTGCTTGATCTCCACTATGATTATATCTCAGCACAGATTCAGAATCAAAGCCAAGGGCTAGAGACTGAACCCTCTGAAATGTGCACAAAGGGATTGTTTTCCTCTACTCTTTCTCTCAGGTACCTTGTTATAAGGACAGCTGACTAGCACACCAATGTGTAAGTACTGTGAGAATAAAGTGGATCTGTTTTCTTGTCGTGATTCACTCAACTGAGCACATAGTAAATCCACCATTAACAGACACTTTGGGCTATTGATCTCCTAGACTCTGCTCTCTTTCCCATCATGACCCTCCTGCAGTCATCAGAAGAAACCACAAGTCTGAAATGTGTTCTGTACCCTTATCTGCTCACAGCAGTATGCGTGGGATGAATATATTTCCATAATGTCTTTTACTGTCAACAGACCCTTCTGAAATTGACAAGTTGAATCCATAGCAACCTTGGGAAGAATGGTGGATATCGAGGAACTCAGGGCCAGTAGATTTATGATGCATGGTTTGTGGGAGCTGGAATTAGCTGGTGGATTCTAGGCTTCATAATAGAACAACATGTCATTTCTTGTCAGAACTTTGAGAGCAGAACATGAGGCTTGAAAGCAGTCTTCTTCATATGCATGCTTTTTTATGGCCTCATTATGAACCCCGGTTTTAACATCTCTGAGGTGAAAGATTCACTGAAGTTGTCCTTAAAGGTAAAGTCCTAGCCTCTTGATTCCACCTCAGAGCTGCATAGTCTCAGGATAGGGCCCAGCTGGCCTCTGGGTACACTGTGAAGTTCATGTCACAGAGAGCTACACACAGGAAGCCACACGGAGCAAGAACACAGCAATTCTGCACTCTGG
The DNA here is from genome assembly GCA_004025045.1 of Sigmodon hispidus. Lineage (NCBI taxonomy): Eukaryota > Metazoa > Chordata > Mammalia > Rodentia > Cricetidae > Sigmodon > Sigmodon hispidus. Next base: position 37,876 of record PVIH01010603.1, read on the forward strand.
TCCTCATGTCTTGATCTCTGAACCGCGTGACCTTGAACAGTGCCAAACAGGAAAATGAGTGGTAACGAAGGTGGACAGAAATCTTTGGGAGCTGCAGTGTCAAGGTGCTATGTTCCTGGGCAGGCAGTTAGCTCCCAAGGAAGCCTGGCTCTAGCCTCACCTACCAGGGGCTTCACTGTGGGGAAGTGAAGCTGTACAGAGCTAAAGCTGGCACTACAGGAAAGGCCTGGAACTTCCTGGTCCCTTCAGGTGCCTGAATATCTCAGCAACAATAGGATGTTCTGGGGCTCCATACCCTTAAGATCTCACACAAAGGGATGGTTCCATGTGTATATTCAGGATAAATTCAGGATAAGCTATATTACAGAAACAAAACAAAATGAAACATCCTTACTGTTGATAAATGACCAAGCTTTTATAAATAGAGGACAGTAAAGCTAGCGAAGTGAATAATATCTCTCTCTCCCCCCTCTATATATATACATATATATGCATTCATGTATGTACACATACACATGAACACACACACCCGTGTAGGTATATACACACACCTGCATACACATCCAGGCATGTATGTATACACATGAACACATATACCCATGTAGGTATTATGAGAATCAAAGGTAAATGCTGGAGCCTATTGCTTAGGTTTTCACTCTCTTAAACAAGTTCATTTGACCCACCTGCACCAGATGTGCTTGGTCAGAGGTGGGCGGGAGGTAACTGGGCAGGAAATATGTCAGGATATATACTTGCCCCTGATTGGACCTGATGGGAAATACAGTGAATTGTGGGTTTGCCCTTTTAAGCTTCTATAAAATGTGACTTGTGGCCATTTCCTTGAAATCCCAGAGTGGTGCTGGCTGTTTCATTAAAAAAAAAAAAGAAAGAAAAAAAGAAAGAAAGAAAAGAAAAGAAAAGAAAAGAAAAAAGGCAAGAGAAGGACCATTATGGATGGGAACCAAGGTGCCCAGGGCAGTTAAGAGACAGCGACACTATGCAGAAGGCCCTCACAAGGCGACAGCCACTGTGGATGGGAGCCTTGGAAAAGACACACCTTACAGGTGGCACTCACATGAAAGAGGTTATTATTACAGGGGAAAAGGGAAGAGAGGAAAGAGAGAGAAGAAGAAGAAAAAGAGAGAGAGAAAAGGGGTGCACACCTGTGGGAATAGAGAGGAGGGGTTTTTTCCTCTTGAAGAGGAATTTAACCAGGATGCTGTCAGGATGCTGGCCAGGGTATTACCTGCTTATTGGCCAGGACTCCTAGGACTCCAAGAAATGAGTCTAAATGCTAACTAACACTGGCCAAAGCCCATCCTCTGGCCAGTATTTAATTTAATCTTGCCTTCAAATTTGGCGGAAGATTGTGGTAGTAGTCTTATTCTTGACTGGTGGGATTAAAAGCATACATACATATCTATGTAGATATACACACACATGCGCACATGCATCCATATAGGTATAGGCAAAGATGTACACACATATACTCATTTGTACACTTACATTTATGACAATTTATATATATACATGTGTAAAAGTTATATACATATGCACACACTTGCCCAAATATATAGATATGCATGTGCACACAAATATTCATGTTTATGCACAGACAACACACATTTTTTAAGTATATGCATCACACAAATGTACACATAAATGCACACACATATGTCAACATACATTGACAGAACAAAAGAGCATTAATGTAACATAAGGGCTGCAAGAAATGCTGACTTTACAGAGCAGATGGTGTATCCAAACTTGTGTGTTCTTGTGTTATATTAGAAATACAGCCATGCTCCATGATGGATAACATCACACATTCTGCCCTGTTCCACAGCCAACATCACTATGGGTTTGATAGGAAAATGCCATCTATGCCCGTTGTACACAGCACCAGTCTGTTCTATCCTGACCTGGAGTTGGCCTGGCATGCTTACTGTAAGATGAGTCCTTACTCCTTAGATGCACAGTCAGGAAGTTTGACCCATATGGGCTTGTGAGTATCTGGGAACTCTGAGGTTCTGCTGAAATCCATGTGCTGGGCTTCTGAAAGGAGACAGAGGCAGCTCTGTCTGCAGAATCTTCAAAGATTCCCACTGGGCAGAATAGGCTGAGCTCAGCACCTCTGAGCATCCCAGTGTTGAAGAAGCCTTGGAGGTCAGGCATTAGTTGTATGTCTTAGACCTGGTTGCTATGGATGAGCTCAGGGGTAAGGAAGAGACCTCTCTTTACCCCATCCTGGGCGCTCCTCCCACATCACCTCTCAGCCCTAGGCAACTGTACCTAGTTAAATCATATGTTCCCAAAAGATATACATAAGTCCTAACCATGGTGAGTGTGACCTTTCCTGGCAATGGGGTCTCTGGACTTTGAGATGAGGTCATCCAAGGACTCCAAGGATGCCAGGGACTTCAGGGTTAAGTAGCAGTTGTAAAATGCTAAAGTGTGTCATCAGGAAAATTTTGACAACAGGAAGAACTACCCTTTTACATTGACCCTAGCTGGCTACAGAAAGGACAGAACAACATAAAGCCAGAGCAGTTTGGGAGCAAGTGAGCCGTGAACTTATCATAAGCAGAAGCATTTGAGTCCTTTTATGGACGAAGGTGCTAAGTGGATATGGCCCTGTGATAGACTCCTTCCTGGGGGTTGTTTGTGATTGATTACACACCTTTAGAGCTTGGAACAGCCTTCATTTATTATCAAGGCTTTTAGCTGAAGGATATCTTATCTCTCTTTACTGAGCTCTGACTTGTGACTAAATTTAGGACATAAAGAATGTTGGTCTTTGCAACAGCAGCTGGGAGAGGCAAAGGCAGACTCCTGAGCATCCTGGAAGGAAGGAGTGTGTCTCTGTGGGCACTATGTCCTTTATAAGGAAGGAGTGTGACCCTGTGGACACCATGCTCTTTAGTACAACCTGAGGAGGTGTTTTGTTATGGCACTCTGGGGCCTGGGCATCCTCCAGGGATAACAGCCTTCTTGGGAGGGAGCTGTGTGGTTGGTTTTGTTTTCATTTTGTTGGCTTGATACAGCTAGAGTTATCTGGGGAAAGGAACCTCAATTGAAAAAAAATGCCTCTGTCAAATTGCCTGTAGGTAGGTCTATAGCACATTTTCTTGATTAATGATTGATGTAAATAAGCACAGCCCATGGCAGGGTGGCAGTGTCAACTCTGGGCAGGTGGTCCTGGGATGTATAAGAAAATACCTGAACAAGCCAGTAAAACAGTGATTTGTGGTTTTTGCTTCAGTTCCTGTTTCCAGGTTCCTGTCTTGAGTTTCTGCCCTGCCTACCCTCTGTGGTAAAGTTGACCTGAGTCTGCAATAATCTCCAGATGGCACACTGTTTTTTCCTTACCTATATCCCTGTAAATTAAATGGTAGTAATGGTGTGCTTTGCATGTCTGTGGATATGTCTATACATGCATGGACCTCTCCACACACACACAAACACACACACACACCTCCTTAATGCTGCAGAGCCTCATAAGGCCCCTACTCCCACCCAGCTTGAGAAGATGGATGATCTGATAAGTACTGCTTCTGTAATCACTCTGTGGGAGTGGTCCATCTGCTCCACTTCTGTAGGTCCTGGGTAGGATCTTCAGTTGTTATTGTCCACATTGCTGTGACCAGATGTCCAAACAAAACAACTTGAAGGAGTAAGGTTTGTTTCATTGCAGTTTCAGAGAGATTGCATTCCATCCTGGAGTGAAGCATGGAGGATGGAGAGGCCTTGTAGTGGCAGTGGGAGGATAAGGCGGTGGCTGTTCACATCACATCTACACAAGAAGCATGGAACCATGATGAACATGAGCATCAAAGGCCTTGATGGCCAACTTCTACCAGGCAAACCCAACTTTCTAAAGGCTCTACAGGCTTTAAAAGAGTTAGTTCCCCAAGGTGGGGGAGGCAGAACAGGATCCTGGGGGGGCATTGCCAACCATCATCTCTAGAGAACTCAAACTGCTCCCTTGGGCTTCTTCTTGAGTCCAACCCATGCTGGGTAGCCATTTTCTCCCAATTGAAACATTCTCTTCTAGAGGAAAAAGGAATACTTCAGAGACTCAGAAAGTGAATGGAAGTTAAACCCCCAAGAACTACTGAATATTACAAGATCCACACTATCTCCAAGGTTATATAACAGTGACAACTACCAGGCAGAGGACACTCCACCTGCCGGAGCATTGTTCCAATGATTCAGCTTTCCTGAGTCTTAAACCATAGTGGGTTGGTGTTTCTGCCTTTGAGTCAACCCCAACAAGATCACTGGTTCACTAAACTGGACTTAGGTGGAGCCATGCTTTGGTTTGCCACTGGTGCCCTATCTGGGGTAAAGTTTGTTCACATTTCCCTAGAGAAAGTCATACAACATCTCTCTCCCTTGAGTAAAGGATGACCATCCCAACCCTTGGCCTACAAGGAGGAGGTGACTCCTTCCTGGGTTTTGGTGGCCCCTTCTTTCATTGCCCCGTGTCATTTTGCTTTAGAATGCAGTATCTACTGACACATGAAATCCCTAATTTCATGTTAAATAGGGGAGGGTGGGTTTCTTGTATCAAGAAGGCTGTGAGCTAGACAACAAGGCACTTGTGATGGAGTGAACAAGATCAGCTGGGTCTTGAGAGCAGAGACAAGATGCTGGTTGTCTCTGACCTTGGCTTTTCTACTGTGCTGTTGTCTCTCACTGACTGGAACTGCAAATCAGTGCTCCCAATCTAGAATTTTATTTGCCTTATCTGCCCACTCAGGTACCGGGCCAAAGGAAACCCAAGGTTCCGTGAGGAACATGAGCAGTGGCAGCTGAGGAGGCATGAAGAAATGAGAAGAGTTTGATTCCCTTGACTAGTGTATGCACAACATAGTCTAGAGTCTGATGATCTTGTTAAAACATGTTTTCCTGTTGCAAAAGGGCTCGTGTTGTGAGGTTCAAAAAAGAGGAGAAGATATATTAGAGAGGCCTGGGGGTGGTAATTTTCGTTTCCACAAATGATTCGTGGAATACATGTGGCTGAGTTCTGTGAGTCCCGAGGAATAGCTGAGGCCCATATAACTGCCTCTGAAAACCAGGATTTCATTACTCAGAGACATGAATGGTATGTGTCCACACTGAGCTGCTGGACAGAGCTAGCGTTAGATCAAAATCTTTCATTGAGCATGTTTCCAAAGCAGCCATGGAAGCTGACAGGTCACTGTTGGCCAGAACTGTCATCTTAGTAAACAATTGAATCTGGGTGTCAGCATGCTATGGACAGAAAGCCTGTTCATGATAACCCCCAGTGCCTGAGCATCAGATGTGCTCAGTGACCTTTGACATGTTTGATGCATTGACTGAAAAGGAGGCTGAGCCAAGAATAATGTGGAAAACAAGGTGTCAGATGGCATTGACAAGCACTAAGTGTCTGGGAGGGACATTATTGTGAGTGTCTGGGAGCAGAGATAAACTGTGACTTAAGAAAAGAGATCTGTTCCCGAGCATGGGCTGGTCCCCTCTAGCACAGGCCTAAGTCCTCCCAACACCCCAGGAAGGAGCGAGGTTGCTTTGAAGGTGACTTCTATGCAGAGAGTATTGAGATAGACCTTTGGGAGGACACAGCCAAAGACCACCAACAGGTGGTTTTTGAACATGGCCTCAGGGTTTGGATTCTGCTTTTGAGTTTGGGTGGAAAAGTCCAGAGCAGAACCTTAAGAACTGACATTCCTGCAAAGGCAGAGCCATTCTAGACCTTTCCTTTGATGCCTCTTCTAACCTCCAGCACCAGACCTCCTTCTGGGTCTCAAGAAATCTAAGATTAGTGAGGAAACCCAGAGAGCCTGGAGCAGGGAGGCCTGGGCTCAGATCCTGGCCTTGACACTCGCTCTCCATGCAGCTGAGGACAGCTTCTCTGAACAGTCAAGAACAAAGATGGCAGCTCCTCACAAGGGTAGGGGAGCTACATGCCCCAAACTCATGTGATGAACTATCAAACCCACATGTATCCACGCCAGTGATAATTCCATTGTGGTATTTGGTGTGTGGGGGTCTGCTAGGGCCACTGCAACGACATACCGTAAGGTGCAAACCTAAGCAGCAGAGTCATTTCTCTGGCTGGGTAGATGGTTCAGCACTCACCATGGACCTGATTTCACATCCTCAGCACCCATGTAAAAAGTCAGGCATGGCAGTATATGTACCTGGAACCCCAGTGCATGCAGGGAAGAGACAGGAGGGTCTGTTGGTCTTTCTGACCACTGGCCTAGTTCCTTCCGGATGCTGTGAGAGACTCCATCCAAGGAAGGGAAGTAGGAAGTGAGAGAGTAGGAGATCCACAATATCCTCTGGCCGCTGTGCTACACAGTCACATGCGCCTGCGCATAAAATGTATATAGCACATCTCTCTCTCACACACACACTCATAACACACACACATCATACACAGAGAGAGAGGGGGGCTCATAACACACACACACATACACACACACAGAGGCTCATAACACACACATATCATACACAGAGAGAGAGAGGGGTTCATAACACACACACACACAGAGGCTCATAACACACACACACACATCATAAACACACACAGAGAGAGGGGCTCATAACACACACACACACATACACACACACAGAGAGAGAGAGGCTCATAACACACACACAGAGGTTCATAACACACAGAGAGGCTCATAACACACACACACACACACACACACACACACACCACACACAGAGGCTCATAACACAGAGAGAGAGAGAGAGGCTCATAACATACATACACACACAGAGAGAGAGGCTCATAACACACACACACACACACACAGAGAGAGAGAGAGAGGAGAGAGAGGCTCATAATACACACACATATACATACACATACACACACACACACAAAGGCTCATAACACACACACATCATACACACACAGAGGCTCATAGCACACACACACAGAGAGAGAGAGAGAGAGAGAGGAGAGAGAGGCTCATAATACACACACATACACATACACACACACACACACACACACACAGAGGCTCATAACACACACACTCACACAGAGACAGAGAGAGAAGAGAGGGAAGTATTTCTTGTCGTTTTGGAGACTGAAAGCCAAGACTAAGTGTTGGCATGTCTGTCTTACCCTACAGCTTTATAAATGTCATCCTCTTTCTGTGCTTCTTCATATTGTCTTCCTTCTATATCTGTCCATGTCTGAATTTCTCCTTTTTTCTAAGGATGCCAGACATGTTAGGTTAAAGCCCACACCACAGATCCTATAGTTTGGTCACCTCTGGAAAAGATCTATCTTCAAGTAAGGTCACCTGCTGGCCTAGGCCTAGCACTTCAAACTAGGAGACTGAGGGCAGAATGCAGCCATAACAGGGCTTCACAGCTATTTCTCCTCCACCATCACTGTGCACCTGAGGAGGTAGAAACTGCTCTAAGCTCTGTATCCGGATACAACTGCTAGAATCATCATCTTGACACCACGTCTTTGCACACACATGCTTAGGAGCAGGGGCCAAGCGGTGGTGTGTTTCAAAGCTTCAGTGCCTAGTGCATTAAATTTTGAAGGGGAAGAAATACTTCTCCTTACAAATTTAGGGTTCCTGCACTTCTAGATTAGCGTTTAGATGAACCTTGGGGGATGAGGTGGGGGGAGGCAATAGATGTAAAGGTTAGAAAACTGTTTGCATTACAGAGTAAAACAACTGCTTTGGAAAATAGAAAACACAGGCTACCAAGGAGTGATGCTGGTCCCAGGACAGTTCTGTGTGGCCATGTGCTGGTAACAAAGAAAGAGCCCTGACCTAGAGATGGGCTAGCAAAAGCCCCCAGACATCAGAGGCTCTTTGAACTCACACTATCACAGAAGACAATAAAAAGCCAAAGCAAGATGATGCTCATGGCATCATGGGGGCTGTTGGGGCTGCAATGAAGCTGCTACTATAGGACATGTGAAATCTGTAAGCCTCTCACAGATGGCAAGACCCAGAGCAGAGATGCAGGATGCCTGGCCAAGCATGGCTCCTTATGTTCTGCCTGACCCTCCTGTTCAATCTCCACTCACATGGAGCTATCTGTATGCTAAGCCGTGCTTTGGGCATCACAGATCAGAAGTGGCCATTATTCATGAGATTCTTGACATCTAGGAACTAGTATTTTACAGAGAAAGACCTGTCATGTAAGTTGACCACAATTATGATCGATAAGAACCCCCCCATAAAAAACACTAGAAAAACAAAGAAATGGTAAATGGGAACCAAATAGCTCCATTCTATCTAAAGTAAAACCCTGAATAAAAAAAGTAAGCAGCCAAAGCATATTGCTTAGTATATACTTTCTTATTAGGTATGTGTGTTTCCTCAGCCTTAAAGCTTGGAAAACAGCATGAGATTCACTGGCTTAGTGCATGCCACAGTGGTGTAGGCAAGGCGAGGGAGCACAAGCACTGGACACTGAAGTCTCAGACACTGACGGGTTGCATGGACAGTGAGAGCCAAGAAATTATATGTCCAATGACATCATAGCCACCTTGGCTTTTGTGAGCACACACTATTATGCTGGCATAATCAGCCTGTTGCCCGAGAACACGGTTCTCAGAATGCAGAGCTGTGGATCTGGGACTGTTATCTCAAGCGTCTCACCTCTCAATTCCTCAGCCCTGTGTCTTCTGAGGTTGACTGTGGGAATGATTTAAACCTGCCACACTAGTGGTGCCTCTCTCTGCTCTATCCACCCCTGAAAATCCACTTCTGCCATTTTTTTTGTTGGCCTGTAATAAGCAGCATCCAATAGATTCTCCCAAATTCAAGTGATTTCTCATGGCCTTCTGAAAAACTGTAAATATCTTAGTTTCCCAGTCCATCCTGGGATTGCTGGAGAAAATTAAATATCTTCCCAAACAGGCCAAAAACCTGACATTGGTCAGATTTAGCCATGGTTATCTGAACAAACAAAAAGTCCTAAAAACAGGATTTCAGGGCCAAGAAGGGTTCAGTCCTGTCTTCAGAAGCTAGGGTGAGCCATGTTTATTAGCAAATGCATGTGTGTTCACAGGCTAGTGGTTGGTTCAGTTCCCATTTGCCTTAATTGTGCATAATTTAACAGCCTTTGACTTTAAGAAGGGCTGAGGGTTTGGTTGCTGTGATTGGCTAAGGCTTGGTTGCTTAGTTACCATGCTGCAGACTTCGTTTAGAATCAGCCTGGTTACACATCAAGATAGATTGCAGTTCACTATCTATGGAGACCACTCTGGGCCAAATTTTGTCATCCCAGTATAAGAGGCCAATTGAAACTAAATTAAAAGGCCTCTGTTTGTTTTGTTTATATGTTTGTTTCATGAATTTTTAGTGGATTTCAGGTTCACATCATTAAATGAGTCACTATCTTCATGGTCCTGGGCTACCTTGGCCTCTTGAATTTCTTTCATTCATCATACAATGGGAGCCAAAGTCATATATTTCATTTACCTCACAGTTGGTAGCCACCACCCAAGCATCTTACCTCTCTTGTGCCCACACTTCAGGATCTCCTCACCCAATCCTTACCTGTCCACAAGAACTGAGGTCTGTATTCAGTTCATCCTTTTATAGAGTTGGCAGCTATCTGTCTAGCCAAGATGCTGTTTACATTTGCTGGGTTTTATGCTTTTTCATTGTTTTTGTTTTGTAAAACTGGAGATTGAATCAAGGGCTACACAAAGGTCACATAAGCATTCTACAGCTGTGCTGTATACTCTCTTTTTTTTTGAGACAGAGTCCTACTAAGTTACTTAGGCTGTTGTTCAGGCACCTCTTTTTGTCAGCCTTCCTCAACCACCTGAATAGCTATAGCCACAGGTTCATGCCACCAAGCCTGGCTGTGTTCTATTTTTAAAAGACATGTTTCAAGCCCATAGTTACCAGAGTTTAGTCTTTATCCTGGAGCAGCTGGGGATATTAAGGTAAGAACCAAATCCATTAAGTAATTAGTGGGGTTTTTTGTTTGTTTGTTTATTTTTAAATAACATCTTTCGGCATGTGACATAGACACTCTAAGTTTAGATAATCTAGGTTAGGCAGTTTCTTCACTGTATTGAACTACATTAAACGGAACTCTAAAAGTGTGTTGATTTTGGTTCCCCAAGTTTTTATCCCATTCTGTTATCCAGAGCTGCTAAACTGGATGCTAGTGATTTTGTTTCCAAACAATGGATCTGCCTTGTGACGGCTGTCACCTGACTGGCCAGCCTAGGATTATCAGAGGCTAATGTGAATAGCTAAATTCTGAAGCCTTTGAAAGGCTTACGGGATAAATTTGGCATGGTTCTATGTTTGGGGCACATTTCCTGATCTATGATTGAAGTGATAGAGTCTTTAAATCTACTTTAATTTAGAAATAAATTATTTCTGGGAAGAGAGAGTTGTGGATTAAAGACAATTACAGAAACCCTTATGATTTACACTCTCCTGTGATTCATGTAATAACTGAAGGATTTAAAAAAACCTCAGATTTGCATTCCTCATAAATACTCCCAGCCGTGGCTAATAAGAAGGCATCCTTCATGTTGCACTTACTACCTAATGTCAAGCAGTGGAAATTCATTAAATACTTCCTGTTTACCATCAAACCAAAAGCAATTTTATACCATAGGACTCAAAGTTGCATCATAACCTCAGAACTTAATCAGCATTCCAAAGACATGGAGCAGACCCTGAGATAACCCTGAAGAAGAACAAATGGAACAGGCAGTGCTTTCTGGAACCTTCTCAGTCTACAGTTCCCAGGGTGTCATTAATGACATTAACTGTCCAGCAATTTAAAACACACTCCTGACTTTTCCTTCTGATGGCTGGGATTCAGCACCTCAGATTAGAAATGGCTCCAAGGTTCCAAGATTCTGCTTATCTCTGATAAGCTCCCTGTTTCTGGCCTCGGAGACACACAGTGCAGATGGCTAGGCACTTTCTGGCCATAGTGACACTTTGCAGATCCCATGCATCTGACAGGATGGCCTTCCACCCTGGATCATCCATCTGATAGAGATGGATGGATCTGTCAGTAAGCAGGCAGCTCTTTTTCTCAAAGGGGTCAGCACAGCAGGGATTAGGAGGTCACAGCAGGCCAGGGGACAGGCACTGTGGCCTGAAGAAGATGCCCTATCAAATGTCCTGTTAACACACTGTTTTGCTAACTTTATTTTCCATTCTACCACAGAGCACACTTTCCAGGGACAGTGAGGCACACTGTGTTTGGTGCACTCCTGTGGTTTTGTGCCCTGTGGTCCTGGAGGACCTTTGCTCCCTGCCATCCTGGGTTGTACCAGGGTGAACACCAGGAACTTCTGTGTGTAAAGGCACATACCTCAGCATTCCTACATGTCCCAGTACTCAGTATTGTCTAATGTGTGTTGAAGAAATAGTGGTGTGGCACAAGGGAGCTAGCATAAAGGGGCATGTTTGTCAGAGTAAGCTGAAACAGAACCCAGACCTGGGCTCTGGGGTTGGGAGGGAAGGGCAGGGCAGGACTTCTTCCTCTACTGAACTTTTGATGCTTGGGATGGAGAGACAGTGTTAGTGGCCATGTAGTAAGCTACGGGACAAGCAAAAGCTTCATGCCCACAGGTTTCTGATGACTCACCAGGACAAAGACCTGGGACTAGGGAAGGAAGTTCCCAGAGCTCTGTGAACTAGGGCCTCTTGGGCTCCCCTTAGTCCTATGCTCTGTCTTTGAGGTAAGGAAGGGAGATGTCTTTGTCTCCACTCACTCAGTTACTAAAACTCAAGGCTCACAGAAATTAAATTCAAACCTAATCAAAAAAGTGGAACACCTCAGTGAAATCCATCCCACGATTTCTGCACTAGAATTTCCCCTCAGAAAATAAAAGTGAAATTAGATTAAGTAGCTAAATTTATCAAAAACAAAAAGCTCTGTGTGTGTGTGTGTGTGTGTGTGTGTGTGTGTGTGTGTGTGTGTACATTTGTGTGTATATGCCCACAAAGTCAGAAAGAGAGTGTCAGATCCCCTGGAGGTGGAGTTATAAGTTGTAAGCTGCACAGCTTGGGTGCTAGAAACCAAACTCTGGTCCTCTGAAAGAACAGAAATGCTCTTAATTGTGAAGCTCTGCCCACTTAAATTTGAATTTCAAATCCATGTAATATTTGCTGCGTACTTCCATATGTTTAAAAGTGTTTTTTTTTTTTCCCATCATTTGTCTGGAATTCCCACTGGACAAGCAGGCCAACAGCCACCTCACATCTTTCCACCTGAAGAAGAGTAGCAGAGGCGTCATGACCAAGTGACAGGGGACATGTGCCTGGACCCTCCTCTCTGAAAATCCTTGCTACACATTCCTGAGAAAGCTCTTGAAGAAACATGGTCTGTATCTCCTCCAAGGAAGCCTTCGTGCACCTTCCTAGAGCTACCATCTATCAAGAAATCCTGTGTTACAAGTCAAGCTTACCTGTTATTTTATCCAGAGCTCTAAAGTGCCACACCAACTCTAGCCCTGAAACAACCTCCTAGGCTGCCACAGAGACCATCCCAAGTGGCTTAGGGCAGTTGAGATCCAACTTCTCACAGCTCCAGAGCCACAAGGCTGGACTGAAGGTGCCAACAGGGCCACTTTCTGAGACTGGGGGATCCTCTTTTGCTTCTCCATATTCTATGGTGCCATCAACTCCAGGTGCTGGCATTTCTAGTCTCGGCCTCTATTCTATAAAGCCTTGTCCCCATGGAGCAGTCCCATTTGACATTCCTACTTACTGTAGTTTTCTGTGATATAAGAAAGCAAATAGATACTGCCAATGCAGACATAGCACTGGGTTCCCACTTGTTAGCATCTGGGCCATGAGGGAGCTCTTCTATTTAGTCATGGGTCTTGTTGATGCCTCAGTTGCCCACAGGATTGTGATATCTCACATCATCTTTGCTTTCAGCATCAGGATCAGATCTCATAACCAGCTCGAGCTAGTGAAGAGCTGGGGAAGATCCTCTCAGAAACCAGGATAACCACTGGGTCCATCCTGTAAGCAGTGGTACCCCTGTTTGCAGTCTTCATAGATGCAAGAAAGCATTCCACAAAGGAGTAACTTTCCTGGCCCTGGCTTAGTGCCAGCTTGGTGATTGGAAGGTGAAGGCTGCCAGTGTTTAGCCACAAACCACCTGCTCATTAAGGTGATTCTCTTTTTTTCTTTTGTTCAGTCAACAACTGTGCTGTGTTTGTGTGGTACCCAATGATTTTTGGGAGGTAGGAGAGGGGACTTAGGATGGCGCACAGGGCCTTGCACACATGCTCTTCCCCTGGGCTCTCTCGACCTTAGGTTGGCTGGTTGGTTTGGCTACTTAGCCTTGAATTACAAGTTAACTACCTCACCTTTCAGAGTGATGAAATTACCCACTCAGCTGCATACGGTGTTTCGATATGTGTGTATATGGTATGATGGGCTAAGCATATTCACCTCCACAAATAATGTACTTTTTTTTTGTTTGGTTTGTCTTTTAAGACAGAGTCTCATCCTAGAGCCCAGCATGGTCTAGAAATCACTATGTAATTCATATCGGCTTCAGATACTTGGCAATTCTCCTGAGTTGGCTTCCCAAGTTTGGAGAGAATAGATGTGAGGCACCACAATTAGCTGTTTATCACTTCTCTGCATCAAAAAGTTTTAACATCCTTTCTTATAGGGCTGGATTAGCAATAAGAGCAATGTGAGGCTCTTGATAAGGGCTGGGTTTGGTCCCCAGCATCCACCTGTAATTCCACTTCTAAGGCATCCAACACCCTTTTCTGACCTCTTCTGGCAACAGACCCAGTGCACAGACATACAGGCAGGGAAAACATTCATATACATAAACTTGAATTTTTTTTTTTAAACATTCAACACATTTTCATGATTCATCATCACCCACTGTGTGGCATCACTCCAGACACACTCTGTCCTGCCTGGAATTTAGTAATTTAGTATTAGTGTTGGTTTCCCCCACTCCATGAATAGGTATGTAGAGTGATATAGTTGGTATAATAATCTCTGACAACTGATTTTAAAAGATTAATATTTATTAAGGATTTATAGAGAAATGCTCCCGGATACAAGAGATTAAACACTTGTGTGGTTCCTGGAAAGCTTAACTGGTCCACTCGGTTAACTCAGCAGGTCAGATCCTCCATCCAAGAGCACAACGTATGAGCAAACAGGAAGAGAGACAGGCATACATGCACTCATTCTTAAACTGGCCTGGCCATACCCCAAATACTGCTGCTTCAGGTTCTAAAGGCCACACCTTGGTCAACAGCCCGGTGTCCTGGTGAGGTGTTTAACAGAGTCTGATATTGCGTGAACATTCTGGTTTGCAGCCAAGGTTGACCAAGTGGCGAACCAGTTCAATCATAATTCAAATGGCTAGAAAGGTGTTCTTCATCCTGTTGGTGAAAACCATCACAACAAAATGGGAAGCCCAGGAAAGACCCAGAGCAGGAACAGTGCAGAGCATTCACAAAGGCTGATATATAGAGAACATCAAAAAATCAAGAAGCCAGCACATTATCTAGAGAGAAAATGCCAAAGACCTTGAGCCTGCACACACAACTATGGACTCCAAACTGTGTGTGTGTGTGTGTGTGTGTGTGTGTGTGCAACAGAAGAGAAATCCAAAATAAAACTACAATAAAGCATTTTCAGCGATCAGGTAAGTACAGGTTGAAAGGCTTCATGTGGCTATTTTCAACATGAAAAGAAGAAGACATCTTACACTCTGTTGGTGGGATGTAAGTTGATAAAATCCTCAGTATCACGCATAAAATCCTGTAATCTTCCAAGTCCCAATATCACTCCTAGAATTATAAATGGTAGCATCAATCTTCAAACATTTCAGTTCAGGACCACTTTACATTATAAAAACCATTTCACCCCCCAAAAGCTTTTGATTATATGAGTTCCATGGATACTTACAATGCCAAAAGTTAAAACTGGGAGTTTTTTGCGTGTAAGGGTGTGAGTGTATGTGTGCTTGTGGAGGTCAGTGGTCAACCTCATCTGCTATTCCTTTGAATTGTCATCACCTTTTCTTGCAGGGATAGATCCTCCCTCCCTCTGACTTAAAGCTTGTCTTGTATGTTAGGTGGGCCCAGTTAGCTCCTGGAATTTGCCTGGCTCCCTCTCACCAGCACTGGGAAGATGAATATGCACCACCATACTTGCTTTGGGTTTTTTTTTGGGGGGGGGTGTTTTGTTGTTTTTGGTTTTCATTTGTTTTGTTTTGGGGGGTTGTTTGGATTTTGTTTCTGTTTTTTTGAGATAGGTTTCTTTTGTTGCCCTGGCTGATCTGAAACCACCAGCTCTACAGGCCAGGCTGGCCTCAAACTCACAGCGATCCCTCTGCCTCTGCATCTCAGGAGCTGGGGTTAAAGGTGTGTGTCACTGCCAGGCTGACTTGTTTCCTTAACATGAGTATTAAGAATTGTATTGAGGCCCTCATACTCCACTTTACTGGAGAAGGCCACCTCCTAGGCTTGCTAAAATGAGAAATCTGAAAGGTATTTACTATATTATAAAATAATAACTCCATCACATGAAAATTATGCTGTTAAAAGCCAGTGAAAAGAGGGTACCATTTTACATTTTAGAGTATTTTTAATGTGCGACCTAACAAAGACAGCTGGATTCCAGTTTGTTTCTACCTACAGCCTGAAATATGTTGCTTTGGTTGTCATCTGTGGGGAGAAGATATGACTTTGCTTAGGATTGGAGCTGGGAAAGAAAGCCCCATGGGGTAGTCTAGGGATCTGCAGGGATCAGCTTTGAGAAGCTCAATCTGGGCAGTTGGCCATTTGTGAAATCATGGTATCCCTTGCACAAATGAGGTTTAAAAGCAGAGGATTGGCAGCCTTCCAAACGTTCCTTAAAGGGGTCTGGCTGAATAAATTACAGCTCATTTATAGACAGGGATGCTATGCAATCATTAGGACAGCAAAGCAGCTGTGTATGCACTGGTATGCACTTATCACCAAAGGATGTAGCAATGCTGTGTGGAGACGAAGGGAGCATCACTAAGTATGAAGCAGAAAGCCAGCAGGGAACAGGGCCTGATGTCCTCACATCAGCACCATGCTGTCCTTGGGGCCCAGCTGGTGTGGGCAATTTGCAGCCATGCTGCTCCTCAAGTGTCTTTGTTCTTGCAAATTTTAGTGTGTGTGTGTGTGTGTGTGTGTGTGTGTGAGAGAGAGAGAGAGAGAGAGAGAGAGAGAGAGAGAGACTGAGACTCAGCTAAAGAACTAATTAAGCAACACAAGTGAAAACATTAACCTATATTGCAGGTTATTCTAAAAATGAAGTACATAAGTGCATGGGAAAACACTCAACGCATTGAATACACAAATGAAAGCTGTTATAATAACAGTGATAATCTTTATTATTAAATAACAGAACAGCCTCGGCTCTGTTGTCTAATTCTCAGACCTTTCCCTCCTCGTTAGTACGGGTCCCTACTTGTCTCTGTTGGGGAGATCTTGGGCTGGTCTAGGGGCACAGGGCGGAACCAGCCCCACACACCTGCTAAGCTGTTATTATGAACCGATAAACATCAGTCGGTGCGATTGCCATTCAGATCACTGTTGAATGGTGTCTTTCCTTTTTCCCATGAGTTATGTCATCAACCCCCATTAGAGAAAGCCTTCTCAAGCCCCAGGGTCCTGGCTCTGGGCTCTTTTATTTAGATGTGTGCATTCTCTGAGGATTTGCTTCTCTCTTGAGGCTTCTTCTCCTCCCTAGATGCACTTGGGACTGTCCCATTGGCAACATTATGTCGCCAGCATACACATACAATAAAGTCACTGTTCTGCTTCACTTGCTCTTGGTTATTAAAGATTTCAGACAACACAGACACTTACTGCCTGAGTTACACAATACCCACATCTAAATTTAAGATTCAGTCTGTTTAGGAAAAAAAAATGTCACACCCACCAAAAATTTAAAATTACCTTATTCCACATTTAAAACAGATGAAGCATCAGTGAGCCTCAGACAGCACGGGTTCATGTGGGTCCTGCTCCACTGTGGGATCTCCACCCCCATCCCCACTCTGTGACCCATAGGACTTCTCCCTTTCCAAAGTCTGATGTGGGTTAAATTCATAACGTCTTGGAATCTGACTTGTTAACTGCCTTGTTTTTCCTGCCTGGCCTGTGTGATGCTGGTTGAGGCTTCCCCCTCATTCACTCATTTCTACATGGTCCACTGAACACCATTCCCTGCAATGGCTTTTTGTAAATTTGACAGAATATGGGGTCGCCTAGGAGACAAGCCTCTGAGCAGGTCTACAGGGGATTATTTTACATTGAGGTGGGAAATCCTCCATCCTGAGGGGCACCATTGCCAGGTCAGGGTATCCTGGACTGTACAAAAGTGGAGAAAGGAAGCTGTGGACTAGCGTGCATCATCTCATGCTCTTTGTTTCTTGGCTGTTAAATTTCTGAGGCACCATAAAGAGCGAGATGGAAGTTTGACCTTCCACAGATGGGAGTGGTGAGGGCCATCCTCTCTCCTGAGGAAAACTGAGGGTCAGCCAGGGGTAACAGATAGCGGTGACTCTTTATAGAAATGAGGTGAGGGGCTTGGGAATAAGGGAGTTATTGCAACATAGCTTGTGTGTCTTCCCTGCAGACTCTACTTCCTGGAACTGTCTGCCCAATAGGCCATCTCTACAGACATTCCTTTCTGTGCTAACCCACGAGGCTGAGAAAAGTCATTTGCAGTCTCCTAAGAGACCTGTCCACCACAGCGGCGGTCTACCAAGACTGTGGTTACAGTGGTCTATGCCTGCCCCTGTCTCTGTGACTACTCTGCACTGCGCAACCAATACCTAGAACTGTGAGCTGAAATGAACCCTTCCCTCTAAGTAACATTCGTCAGAATATTATGTCACAGCAACAGTAAGGAAACCGAGATGCTGGAAAAGGACGGTATACAATCAAAAAGGATGCGATCTGATCCAATGGGAAACTCCAATGATTCCGACATCTGATTTCCTTCAAATGCATCCTTTCTGCGTGCTTTTTTTTTTTTTTTTTTTTTTTTTTTGACAATCATAAAAACTACATCCCTTCCTTTGGCGTGATCTTAAGTTTAAAATAAACACTGTTGCAAAAGCCACATAAAAGTAACACATCTCTAGAAGAAAATTATCTTGATTTTGAAAGCTGCGTATGATTTACTTCAAAGATGAAATCAGCATGAGGCTTCATCTCCTTGATTCCAGAGTCTATTACTCAACAGCCAATCTCCACAGCAGGTTGCCTGTGCTGGGCTAACTTTAACCTCTCCAGGAGGTAAGAGCCAGCCAGGAGGCTTCCTTCAGTGCAGCAGAGAGGTGGGTGGTGGGGGTGGAGCATGTACACACTTGTGGGTGGGGGGGATGGCACAGATTGTAAAGAGAGGACCTGCCAGCTAAAGTGATTCAAACAGAGGTGTTTTTTTGTTTGTTTGTTTGTTTGTTTTCTCTCTGCACTCTAAGGCAGACTTTGGAGACATGCCAGTCAAAATTCCAGTCAAAACCAATTTCTCAGCCTGAGAGAAAGTTTTTAAAATTCCAAGGAAACATTTGCAAAAGCTTTAAGTGGAGGGCAATGGGTTACTCGTACTTCTGCCTGTTGGATTTGAACACTGTTAACCCTGAAAACTGAACAAGGTCACCGATTCAGAAATAAATTCTTGTTTAACTGATTAAAAATAGACTTTGAAAAACATTCTCCTTCGTGGAACCATTGTCTGGTTCTTGAATTGTAAAGAAAGCCAATTAAGACCCTTAATTAAACAAAATATTTAAGAAACTCCTAGATTTAGGAACTCAGGACTGAATCTACTATAGAAATAAATTGTCACGTAGAAAAGGCATGGTGTGGAGACCTGCAGAAATCACCTGCCTAGATTCCCTTTTGCAGAGGGTAATCATTTTTCAAAGGCCTTGCAGACATCACTAGCCAGGGGACACTGGCCACATCGCTGTCCTTGCCCGAGGCAGAAATTCTCACAGGCACACAAAGGCTTTGCCAAGTTCTTCTCTTCATTGGATACTTGGGGAAGCAGTTAAATTCCAGGAGTCTCTCACTGCTGATAAAGAAATCTGGAATTTGCTTTCTTTAGAAGCCTACAGAAAAGGCATCCAGCAGCAGAATGTGATGTTAGCATTTGGAGGCAGCTCAGGCCACAGTTCTCCACAGCAGTTTGCTCTCCCCTTTCAAGGAAGCTGACAGACACCCAACTGCGTTGTCTGAGAGTCCTGAGCCTGGATCTTCTCACCCGGGAAGTGAGTTAACATCAAAAAGGATATTGATGCTTTTCACACTCTGCTCACACCCCTTCCCTGCCTCCAGCCTGGGAATCAGAGAGCTTGCTGCAGATTCTTGCTATGAAACCCACCCTATCCTTAGAGGGCCGAGAAGAGACTTCCTCTCCTGCTGTGTGGCCTCTGATTTCTCTCTGCAGAAACCCCATCATGCTGTTCATGGCATTATTAACTCTCCTAATAAACTCCTTAGTCCCAAATAATCTCTCAGTGTCCCTCTTGAGCACCCACCACCACCACCACCACCCAAAACCCAACAATAACTGACCATTTTCTCAGTTGTTGGTGTTTACTGGGAGGCAAGTAGCTTCAGGTAACAGTTAACAGGGTTTTGATGTTCAGAAACGAGGACTTGGTGCTAGCAGGGTTAGTTTCTCAAGGGAATGGCTATAAGTGCTAATGTGACAGGACCCATGATAGAGAGACACACCCATCCCTGGAAGTAAGTGCATATTCTGCTAGAGCACCCGTATAACTCTAACTGTGGGGCACTTGGCCTTCTCCTGTGGCTGCAGCTCTGCTTTGGCTTCTGGATCTGTAGCATGGGTTCTGGATCTGTAGCATAGCTTCTGTCACATTCCTCTGGAATGGCAGCTGCCTCTGGTAGGACTTTCCTGAGTGGGCAGCACCTGGCTGGCTGTGCACAGCCATAGCTGGGCTTCCCAATGTGAAAAAAGAAGACACTGAGGGCAACATTTAAGGGTTGACTTTAATTGGGCACAGTTGGTTGTTGATACTCTGTAGTAATTTGCAACTGTATCTGTTTCTTATTCCTATCATAAGAAGGTCATACCACACTTTACCTGCTGCTCTGGTCACAGTAGCCACATCTCTCCTTCACAAACACTGACAGGCATCCTTCTGGATCCCTGTCTGTAAATCCCTAGCTAACAGATGTCTCAGGGCCAGGATGTCTCACCTGGGAATTTAGTTTCCATCATATTAGCAGCCATACAGCCTGTTCGCCACCACCTGCCCTGCCTCCTGCCTAGGAATCAACAGTCTGGCTGCAGGCTTGTACTGTGAGACATCACTATCCTCAAAAAACATACAAAGATACCCCCTACTTCTGCTGGGTGGGCCCTAATTTCCTCTTTCTTTTTTTTTTTAAAAAAGATTTTTTTTTTAAACTTTATTTATTTATTTATTTGCCTTGGTGTTTTGCCTGGAACTGGAACTACAGACAGTTGTTAGCTGCCATGTGGGTGCTGGGAATCGAACCTGGGTCCTCTGGAAGAGCAGATGGTGCTCCCAACCGCTGAGCCATCTCTCCAGCCCCCCTAATTTCCTCTCTTTAAAGCCCCCCGCCACATTATCTGCCTCTGGTGCCCGGTCCTGGAAGATCCTTAGAGCCTTACCTGCCATTGCCTCTCTGTCCATAGCTTTTAAACTACCATAAAAAAAAATTCCTCTCTCCCCAGTGATCCATTACAAGGTCCCTCTTAAACTCTTCCCGTCCCCATTCAAAACCTTTCATTGGTTACTTAAAAATCACCACAAATTTAGTCATTTAAAACAACTTACATTGGGCTGGAGAGATGGCTCAGCGGTTAAGAGCACCGTCTGCTCTTCCAGAGGACCCGGGTTCGATTCCCAGCACCCACATGGCAGCTAACAACTGTCTGTAGTTCCAGTTCCAGGCAAACACCAAGGCAAATAAAATAATAAATAAATAAAGTTTAAAAAAAAACTTACATTTATAGTTTTACAGTTTGGTAACTATGAAGTCTGCAATCAAGTCAACAGGGCTGCATTTCTTGAAGAGCCCTCCACAGCTTTGCACTTCCAATCTTTGCTAACATCACCGTCTTCCTGCTTTGTCATGCTCTCATGCTCTCTCTCCCTTCCTCCTTCCCCTCCTCTCTCCTTTTTCCTTTTCTCCATTGAGCATACAAAATGTGACGGCCAACTTGACTGGACCAAGTAGGAGACACACTTCCGGCCATGCCTGCTTCTGGGCATGTCTGTGGGTTGTGTCCAGAGATGCTTAATTCATGAGGGAAGACGACCCCCGCCACAATGGATGCTGCACAACTCTAGGGTCTAGAGTCGCACACTGAAAGGAAAGTTGGGGAAGAGAAGATCACCAGTCCCACCCCAACCCGGCTCCGCTCTGGGACTGTGGTCACAATCTGACCCATCGTTTCATGTTCTTGCCACCGGGCCTTCTCACCATGATGGACCGTATCCCCACGAAATGTGAGCCAAAACAAACCCCTTCTTCCTCCAGTGGCTTCCCCCAGGCATCCTGTCACAGCAGTGATGGGCCACTGAGCCACATCACAGTCCACACTCTTTACTTTTATCTGACCCTCTTGTTCCCGTATTAGGATGTTTGTGACCCTGTTGGGTCCACCCCTCTCCCCGCCCCCAAGATAATCTCTCATCCTAGATGCTCACTTTCACACAGCCATGGGCCCTCTCCACATCACTGGGTGTCGATGTCCTGGCATGGAGAGAGGATGTACTCATGGAGAGCAGTCCACCACCTGCAGAGCAGTGTGCCAGCACCCACCCATCCTCACTGACCGGCTTCCACTGGGCTTTCTTTCCACCCTCCTTCTTGTTCGAAGATAAGAGCTGGGGGAAGTGGAGGGAAGAAGTTTCACATTTCCTTGGCTTTTGAGGGTTGGTCCACATGTTTGGCAATGGAGATTCAGCTGTGGGCAGTTCCAGCAGAGCACAAACCAATTACAGGTAGTGAGAGTGCCAGAATACCTCAGCTTTCAGCCAGGGAGTGCGGCTGCCTCCAGAGCAGGCAGTGGGGCTTCCAGATTTGATTCTGGGGCTTCAGGGGCCTCCCCCATGTGAGAATTCTCACATGATGAAAGGGTAGTGCTTTCTGGTTTTCTTTTGGTTTTGGCCTTGCTTTCTCTGGAATGGGAATGTTCTTCATTAGGAGCTTGAAGGGTGTTTCTGGACAGACTATCTTCCTTTTGCAGGCCCATCCCTGTGTGTCTGGATGCTTAGATTCCAGGGGCTTCCTATTTCCTGTCTGCAGTAGCCCACCTAGTGTGAGAACTGAAGGGCCCTACCACGTGTTCCCAAGCAAATAAAACACACAAGTAAAATACACAAACATAGACATAGATTATCAATACACCACATTCATATAGCACTCAGACATTTATATATCAATGTCAGACATTCATGTATACACATACATACCATACTGTAAATGGGTGAATCTCTCCTGCCTGCCTATTCCTGAATAACCACTTAGAGGCTTGTATTAATTATAATGTTGAACCAATGGCTCAGGTTTATTACTAGCTAGATCTTACATTTAATGAACTCATTTCTGTTAATCTATGTATCACCACATAGCCTGTGTCTTGCCAGTCCTTTCACATCTTGCTCCTTGGGCTTCTCACACCATCTGCCCTGACTCTGCCCTGGTTCATCTCTGTCTTTAGTTTGAATGTACCACCTAACCTTGTTCTCCCTGGCTACTGGCCAAAACAGCTTTATTTATCAACCAATGAGAGCAACACATTCATGGCATACAGAAAGACCATTCCACAGCACCATACACATATATCACATACATAACTGCATGTCACACAGGGACATACCACTTGTACACATATGCACTGTAGTGGGATTATGTGTTACATTTTAAATAATTGTCCTGCCTATGGGTTTAATAAAAAGCTGATTGGCTGAAGGCAGACAGGAAGTGAGGGCAGAGCTACCAGACTGGGAAAATCTCAGAGTAGAGCCAGACAGATGCCATAGAGTCACAGGAGCTGCCAGGAGATACAGAGAAAATGCTGCTGAGAAAAGGTTCTGAGCCACATGGTTGAACAAGATGGGTTGAGTTCAGATGAAGGAGATAGCAAGTTACATGCCAGGGCCCTATGTCAATCAGCAGAAAATTAATAAAAGCGTCTGTGTGTTTCTGTGTGACTGCATGTGTCTCTGTGGGATTGTGGGTCCAAACCTTGAGGCTAGGCTAAAAAAATTGGGCCAGAAACATAATACAACAATGCACACATATATATGTACCTCACTGTATATAGATGTTATGCACACAAGGTACACACACTCACACTAAAAGAGCCAAGATATCCTTAAACATGTTTAAGCAAGCAGTCAAGGCTTGGTGGGCTTGGGCGTGGCTGCCCTCTGTGTTACAGCCAACTATAGTCAAACTTCTAAACCACTTAGTCAGCACAGAGTCAGGGCCTGTGTAGAAGGAGCACCAAAGCTGTGTCTCTGAGATGGGCACTGAGGACTTAGAATAAGTATAGACACTAGATATGTGGGTACACCCTGGCTCCTGCACTCAGCTAGGCTACCAAGTATCAGGCTATTATTGGATGCTATATCTTCAGGAAGAGCCCTCTGAATGCCATGTTAGTAAATTAGAGCCTTGGAGCACATTTCTTTCCCCAAGACTGTGTTATTTACAAATCATGCAGTGGCCCAGGAATCAGGAGGAGTGGTGTACAAAGGGGACCCAAGCACCTGCCTATAGTGTGGATTTAACAATAAAGTTGGGCTGGAGAGTTAGTTCAGAGGTTAAGAGCACTGGTTGCTCTTCCAGAGGTCCTGAGTTCAATTCCCAGTAACCACATGGTGGCTCACCACCATCTATAATGAGATCTAGTGCCTTCCAGTGTAGTGTGCAGGCATACAGGAGGGCAAAATACTGTACACATAATAAATAAATAAATATTAAAAAACCCAATGAGGTGGGATTTTTTTTCTGCCTTTCCAGCCCCTTTCAGCCTCCTGCAAGTATCCTATGCCAACATAGTAACATGACTCCTAATGGCCAGGCAATGGTGACACACGCCTTTAATATCAACACTCAGGAGACAGAGGCAGGAGGATCTCTGTGAGTTAGAGGCCAACCTGGTCTACAGAGCAAGTTCCAGGACAGTCAGAGGTATACAAAGAAACCCTGTCTCAAAAACAAAACAAAACAAAAAAAGAATTATATGGAAAAGAAAAGTGAAATGATGGTGTGAGCATCAGGCTGGGCTCCTGTACTACCCTTTCCTGGGGACCAGGACAGGAAGCAGGAAGACAGTAGTTACAGGGGCAGAAGTAATGAGAGGCTGCAAGAGAGTTGATGAACAAGGACAGAAGAGTAGGTACTGGAAGAATGGCAGGAGCCTTTTCACAGCCTCTATGTCCCAGTCTGTGATATAGAATGGGTAGCGCCCTCTAGAGCACAGAAGGGGTCATAGGCAGCAAGTACTCAAGCTTATGCCCCCGGTTCTGCTGCCTACAGTTATATCCATAGGTGTGGAGATCAGAATGCAGATACACGTCCACCCTGAAGAGGGTGCTCTGAGGCTGGGCAGGTGCTTGTGTTAATATCCTTGTTTATTATTTAGTTAGATTATTTATTATTTATTAGATTATTTAGTCCTGACAAGGAGGTCAAGGCTGAGGTGAGCAATGGCACCTGGGAATTTCCAGGGCTCACCAGCTTTCCTGGCTGTTGATTGGCCCACTGGGTGATGCTGTGGAGGGTCTTGGTTCCTTGGCAGTTCCTCTCAGCTGAAATGCTGATCAGAACTTGCTGGTCCTTCTCCTTCCATTCACAGGTCCACAGTGTATTCTTCCATGGACTTGAACAGTATTGTGGAAGCACACCCTTACCAGCATAACTCACTGGGCATGGCTGTCTCCCTAGGCCTAGGGAAAAAAGCTGTGTTTGCAGCCATGTGTAGGGTAAGGGTTAGGTTTTGCTCCCACTGGGGAGTCAGTCTGGTGCTCTGAAGAAATGTGCACAGACTCCCAGAACAGTAGGAAGAAGGAGGAAGAGTCAGCTGATCTGAGGACTCTAAACCTCCTAGCTTCTCCTGCCTGCCCTAATTTTTGTTTTCATTTCTTTCTTGTTCTTCTGTGTAGATCAATTTTTCTTCAGCCATCATCTCACAAATACCAACACAATTGGCATTTTCTCTGTGCCTCAACTGTCTTTTCCTGCTTCCTTTCTCTGCGTGGAAGTCCTGCCTACATCTCCTGCCTAACTATGGGATATTCAGCCCTTTATTAAACCAATCACAAGAATATATCTTCACACAGAATACAAGTACCCCACATTTCCCCCTTTTTGTCTAATAAAAAGGGAAAGGTTTTAACTCTGACATAGCAAAACTATATATAATAAGAACAATTATCAAGTAAGAATTATGTTCACAATATCCAGTCCACATGTATTTGGCACATTCAGAGAAAATACTCTATAATCTAGCTTATATTATCAATTTAAAGTTTCATATCTAAACCATTTTCTATCATAACTTGTACTACCATGTTAAAACTATCTTTTAAGACCTCAAAACATTTTCTTAAACAATTTAAGCTTCTATGTCTCCCAACCTTATATACTTTATACCTCTAATGTAAGTTTCTTTTCTGATTTTGGTAACAAGGAAGAGTATAACTATCTGGTCACCAACTCCATCAAAGACATGAGAAGGATATAATATTACCTGAGTCCATAGAGAGTGCTGAACAAACAACTTCAAAAACTATAGAAATGACAGAAACAGCTCACTGCCTGGAGAGCCACCCAAGGTTCCTCTGCAATGTTGGGGCATCCATCTTTACCCTACAGGCCTGGAATATCTGACAGACTTTTTACGAAGCAGAAAATTTCTGAAGGACTGTCCCACTTTGTCCTGGCAAAATATGGCAGTTGCATGCAATTTAAGCTGCAACAAGCTGCAACAAGGCTGTTTCCAACCTTTTCTTTTAGCTGCAGGCAGTTGCCTTCTTTTATGTCCTGCTTGTCCAATCTGGACAGCATTCTGCCAGCAGTTGAGGCAAAGGATACTTTCTTTGCCCAGTGGCTAACTTTGTCACAATTAAAGCAAACTTCATATGGAGGTTTTCCAATGCTCATCATCTTCTTTTGAAGTAAGTTCGTATTGCTAGGAGCAGACATGTTTCACTGTCATTAAAAGCCTTATGTTATTAAAACATTTTATATGCCATATTCTGTAGGTCTTTCAAGTGTTTGAAGACCATCTATCTATTTAAAATATATCTCCGTTTGACCTTGAAAACATATCTAACATGACTATAAGTTTGATAGTTATAGATGACTAAGTACTAACCTGTATTTCTTTACTATTTCCTACTGAAATCTTTACTATAGACTTTAAGGACTAGAAATTCATATTACATTGTTAATGAGTTGCATAGGTATAATACCTTAAACATGAATGGAAACATGTATATAGAATAGCAAAATAACCTTAAGTTTGTCTCAACATATAAAAATCCATATCAATGAAAAATATTGGAGAATAGCCATTGTTCATAAGTAGACTCAACAATCCTTTGATCCCATCATTTCTATACTATATCCTTCTTTCAGAAAGAGATCCCTGAATCTAATCTTCCATGTCCAGCTTTTTTGTTTTCCTGAACATGATCAATAACAACTTGTAACCAAGTCCCCTAAACAATGATAAACATCCATAACCCTCCAAATGACCAAAAATCACTCACCCCACTTCTTGGGAATGTGGGCATTGTATTCTCTAAATTGCTTCCTGTTGTCTGGGACCCTTGAAAACTTTAGAGGACCCTTAGAAAATTATGATAATGATCAAGTCCCGGGAGAGCTAGCTGTATTATTTTTTTTTTATCTAGTCTCTGTGTACTAAGAAAGTGTAGAGCTTATCTGAAATCTTGGCTGGATAGTCTGTGAGATTGGACCATCTCAGTCAGCAACTTTGAAATTGTTCTATTTGCAGAATTTTGAGGAAACTGCAGCCAAGGCATTCTGAGAGGCTGGCTCACCTGGGCTACTTGTCTTCGTTGGTGCTTGGTCCTTTTTTTCTTTCTGAAAACACATGCTTTTAAAGGTAAAGTACATATCTGTATTAACACAAGTATGGAACGTATACAAGCCAGTTAAAATAATTTTTGTTCTGTATTTGAGCAGGTAAAAGGTATTTTTCAATGATGTAAGTCTGCTTGGGCAATATAACCAAACTTTCATCCATGCCATATGAAAAGATGACATGTAATAATAAGTTATGAGGACTCTGTAGATAATAAGATTTTCATGCCTCATCCAGTCTCAGAGCCATTCCCATAGTTACAGGCACCAGCATATACATCATCTGTCCTGTAGTCTTTCTTTGTTTCTTCAGTTTGGTAAGCCAACATTTTCAGGAACTCTCCCCTGATCAAAGCTGATCTTTATTAATTTTGAAAAGAACCATAACTTTTTGGTTCCTGTAGAAACAAAGACATTGCCTCTTCCGCAACACATTTTCTGACTTCCATTTTGTACTTAACGTGTGTATGTGTGTGTGTGTGTGTGTGTGTGTGTGTGTGTGTGTGTTGGATTAATTTAGCAGTTTTCATAATCTAATGTCTCTCTCTCAGCAGCAATTGTTTTTATTTATTAGCATTAAAAAATTCAAAGTCAATAAAGCACCATACAAGACCCAGACACCCTATGTATTTCCTACCTTTACTTGGTTTATTACTTTACTTTCTTTTAAGATTTATTATTTTTAAACTATTTTTTTCTATGACTGTCTTTACCCATTTTCTTTTCTTACTTCAGGATCTAAGCATATTTTAAAATATACTGTATCTTTGGAGGTTTCCATGTGTCTGGACCTGGCTTTACTAAGTGTCTGCAGCATCCTCTGACCACATGAGACAAATCTTAAAGTGCCATGCCAGCCCCTGTGCAGCTCAGCTTAGCCCATGGTGCTGGTGCATGGCATGGTGCTGGCTGCTGGCCAGGAATGACACAGCACCCTGTGTCCTGTAACCCCACTGACTGTGGTTCACACTCTATTTCGTCTGTCAGCACAGCTGCTCTGTTCCTTTTAGTCAGTGTGTGCAGATCACCTGGTCCTCAAACATGCCTATTCCACCTTTGGACCTCTGCTCACAAAAGTGAGCCTTGCACGCAGCATGGACTTGGGTCATGTTTTCTACACATACTGCCAATTTCTGTCAAAGCAGGAGAAACAGCAGACATTTAAACCAGAAACCTCAGGCCATCAAAGCATCCCACAGGCTTTCATTTCTAAAGCCTAACACCAGTCTCCATAGCCCACCTGAGGCAGAACCTTTGCCTGCCCAGCTGTGTCAGGGAAGGTCCTCCTATGACCTCACGGGGAGCGATTGTGAGGGGTCCAGCCAGCAGATGTTATGCTGTGGCCCCAGCCTGAATTTCTTTGGGTGAATTGGCAGGAGTTGTGGAGTGGTGCCCTGTGCGACTTTGTTAGCAATTGAGGCTGTGTGTGAATTTTACATTGGATTGTTTGGTTTGTATGTGTGTGTTTGTGTTTATATGTGCATCTGTGTCCAGGTATGTGTAGGTAGGTTTGCTTGTATATGTGGCTTGTGTGTGTGTGCTTGTGTTTGTGTGTGTATGTGTGTCTAGATGTTTGTGTGTAGGTTTGCTTGTGTGTGTGACTGTTGTGTATATGGTATGTGTATGTGTTTTTTTGTTTAAGTTTACTTGTGTGCAAGTATCTGTGTGTTTTTGTGTGTGAGTACAAGTACCTGTGGGTGAGTGTGAGTGCATCTCTCTGTGTATATGTGTGTTTGTGTTTTTGTGTCCTGTAGGTGCGTGTGTAGGTAGGTGTAGGAACACCTGTACGTGTAAAAGTGGTCACACTGGGAATCAACTTGGCCACTGTTACTAAGGTAGGCCATCTATCTTCTTTATTTGAGGCAGTGTCTCAAATCCAAGACTAAAAGCATTCAGCTGACTTTATTTAACACGAGGTTTCTAGAGATCAAAATTAGGCCCTCCTGTTTTGCATGGGCAGCAATTTAACTACTGAACTATCTTCCCAGCCTGTGGCTGTTTGAGGTGTCTTGGGTTTTTCCTAAGAGACAAGGTTTCTCTGTGTAGATCAGGCTGTTCTGGAACTTGCTCTGTAGACCAGGCTGGCCTCAATCTCTGAGATCCACCTGCCTCTGCTGGAACTATGTGTCACCATTACCTACTGGTTATTTGAGTTTTAATTTTGATGTTTTGAGTTTTCTGGTTTCTTGGTTTCACTGGTTTTGGTTTTCAGGGTTTGTTAAGGTTTTTATTTGGAATTTTCTTTGTGTTTTTATTATTATTACATTTGGGGGATTTTATATCACCTTCTAATTCTTTGATTTTGTTTTGCTTTTCTAGGTTTTCTGATTTAATGCTTTAGGGTTTTAAATTTTTAATTTTTTAAGATGTAATATTTTTTGAGAATGTATTTCGGTCGTAATTACTCTCCACTTTTCCCCAACTCCTCCTACATCATGGTCTTTCTGTAGTAGGAAACAGAGTCCCTCACATATATACCCAGGAGTGGTATAGCTGGATCACATGGTATAGCTATTTCTAGTTTTCTAAGGAACAACCACACTGATTTTTATAGTGGCTGTACCAGTTTGTGGTCCTATCAACAGTATGTGAGGGTTTCTATCCCCCACATCCACACCAGCATTTATGGCATTTTCTTAGTCTTAGCTATTCTCACTGGAATGAGACAAAAATCTCAAAGTTTTAATTTGCATTTCCCTAACGGCCAAGAATGTGTATGAGTTTCTAAAGCCATTTGTGTGCATTCTGAGAAATCTTTTTTCAGTTACCTATCCCAATTATTTATTGGGTTCTTTGTTTTCTTAGTGTTTATTTATTTACTTTTTAGTTATTTCTACATCCTAGAAGTTTTGAGGGGTTTGTTATATTTTGATTATTAGGTTTTTAGTTTTTATGTAGTTTTGCTTGTTTGGAGTTTAATCTGTTTTTATTTAATTTTATATTGCTTAGATTTTCTATTGTTTATATATTTCTTTGTATATTTTTCTCCTTAGGCAATTAGTGGTCTCCATTCCTAGTGTCACTGAGCTGTGACCCAGTCCTCCTTGGTGACTTGCAGCTGGTTATTTTATTTGGATTTTCTTGGCTTTGTGTGTGTCTGGTTTTTGTTTTCTGAATTATTGTTAGTTGACTGGTAGAATTTTTAACTATTTTAAAAAAATTGTTTTTGCTTTTTTTTTTAATTTTTCTTTCTCTTAGGTAACATTTGTTACCCAAAATGGAGTTTTATAGTGAAGAGATACCAGAGCTCACCTCTGAGCACAACTTCTCAGATAGAGAAGACTTCTACTCTCAGTATACAGTTTTGAGCACCCTTGGCTATGGAGGCTTTGCCAAAGTAAAACTGGCCGAGCACCGCCTCACAGGTACCCTGGTGGCTGTCAAAATAGTTCACAAAAAGAAAATGTGGTGTTATCCAGTCATGCCAGAGGCAGATATTATGAAGATGACTAACCACCCCAACATCATCTCACTCCTCCAAGTGATTGAGACTGAGAAGAAAATATACCTCATCATGGAGCTGGCTGAGGGACAGCAGCTTTATCAATACATCCGAAAGAATGGCCCTCTGCAGGAGGACGAGGCAAGGAGGATATTCTTACAAATACTAAGTGCTGTAAGTTACTGCCATGAGCTTGGAATTATTCACCGGGACCTAAAACCAGACAATATCATGATAGATAATAACGGAAAAGTCAAAATCATCGACTTTGGCCTTGGCACCCAAGTCAAGCCTGGGCAAAAGCTTAGCTTTCACTGTGGGACTTACTCATATGCTGCCCCTGAACTCTTCCTTGGCGGACTTTATGATGGACCCAAGGTTGACATATGGACCTTGGGTGTCATCTTATATTTCATGGTAGCTGGGAAGATCCCATTTGCTGCTGTCAACGTACGAGACCTGAGAAGAAAGGTTATATCAGGGAAGTATACTGTCCCCTTGGGCCTGTCAGAAGAACTCCAGGACCTGCTTGGCCTTCTAATGACAATCAACCCTGATCTTAGGCCAACAGTGACTGAAGTGATGACGCACCGCTGGCTGAGGAAAGATATTGAGGCTTTGTCAATTTACTATGAAGAAATGGTTCCCAGCTGGCCTGACCCTGCAATTGTGGAAGCCATGGGATATATTGGGTTCCAAGCACAGGATATAAAGGAGTCATTACGTCAGAGGAAATTCGACCAGACCATGGCATCCTATTGCTTACTACAAGGGCAGGCTCTCCAGGGGCATGGCTGTACCATCCCGGCTCATCCCAGGAATCCAGGGGTGACACCATTCCCTTCCCTTGCAGACCCTATTGCTTTCCCTCTTCCGCCAAGGAGACCAGGAAGTGAGCCCATCCTTGGCACATCATTCAGAGGGTCGTCCACTAATGGTCAGGTGTTTGCCTATGGCCAGCAGGCAGGCCAAAGAGGGGCCAGAAGTGCCGCTAGAAGAAATGGTCTTCCTCTCGGCAGGCCATACCAGAGGACATCCTCATTGGACCAAGGCCACCGCCAAGCCAGGAGTGCTCCCTGCATTTACTCAACGAGCAGCCTCAGCGAAAATTCAGAAGCTAAGGGCAAGTCGGCCCACAGAGGCTTGAGGGGATGGACAAGGAGGGTGGGAAATGCCCTGAGGAGACTGTGTTGCTGTTTTCCATCAAGGAAGAAACCTCGCGGAGGGCAGAACAGGGTCTCCCCTCAGAAATGAGACAAAGGGGGAGTCTGAGAACAAGCAGCAGGCACGGCCCAGGTACATTTCTGTATTTGGATGTATCTATTTTCCTCATGTCTGTGTCAATAGACAGATCAAAATTGTGTATTTATATGATATAATGTGTTGAGGAGCTAGATCTAGATGCTGTAGGATAAGTAATTGGAACCTATCAACATATCTTGCAACCCCAGAAGACAAATCTCACTGTATCCTGCACATGGGAAATCCAAAAATGTTAGAGAAGTAAACAGAAGGGTGTTGGCCGTGTTAAAAGAAGGGAGTGGAAGAGGGGAGGGAGAGGTGCTGCATGAGGAGAACTGGTGTGGGGTGGGAGCTAGCAAGTGGGTGGGGAGGGGTGACTTGGAGAAAAAGTCTAGACAGGAGCAATCCGGTTTGGAAAGCAGTGCAGAGCAGGGTGACCACAGTTGGATTGGTGCCTTGTATAGTGAGTCACGAGTCCTTTTCACGTGTGTTGTTGCATTTTAAGATTCCTACAGCAGATGCAGAATGCTACAATTCTACAGCCGTGGTGTCGGAAAGGACCCATGTATGGACAGAGACTACCAGAATGGAACTGTGTAGAAATCCCATGATGCTCTGCGCCTATGCGCTGCTCAGAGGTCGAGCCAGGAGGAAGGCAGCAAATGGTGGAATCCAGGACGGCAAAAATTCTGTAGACACTGCCTCTCAAAGGTATCCCTAATCAGGGGTCAGGAGTTGAAAACCTGTCTAAAGCTGACAAAGACAGCTCTTGTCTACCGGGGACCCCTTCCGACCACTCTTCTCCGGGCACTGACTCATTCTTAGTAGCAGACATAAAGCTTCTTGATGTGTTTGTCATGAATCTTACAATAAAGGTGATGTTTGTAAAAGATAACCATGAAGGTTTTCCTGCATCTGTCTTTCACAGGAAAATTGGCCCTGTGGTGCTCAAAAGCCTCAGGAAAAATAACTTCACTCCCAACACCACCAGCTCATTAAAGGTGCCTTTGAAGAGAGGCACCTTTAAGGTACCTTCCAGCAGGGGAAAATGCAGAACCTAAGTGTGAAATCCTGGTCCTAGATCCAGCAGCATTTTCAGCTGGACCAGTGAGAACACTGGTGCCATCAGCTTGTCCCATTTCCACAAAGACAAGCATGGTAACCTGATGAATTCCTGTGAATGTGGTATGGTTGGATCCCAGGGTTGCTGAGAAGCCACTGGTCCATCTTGCTGTTTTCCTTAATTGTAACATACAAGATGTCCACTCCCCCTGTTGTGACATTTTCCTTTTATAGATCCATGAGACAGGATCATCCCCTATGTTCTAGCCTGGGCATGTACCCTTCAGCAAACAAGTCAAATCTGGGGCAGAAGGAGGATGTGTGTTGGGAAAGAGAAGTATAGATGTTCCATATGAGGAGAGCAGACCCTACTTACACAGACCAGCACCAAAATGTACTCTGTCATGGTGGCCTCACCTACTAATACCAAGCCCAAACCCTATCATACTTGGCAGATGACCAGTGCCTGGGGGACCCCATCTCATAGGCACTGGAGCTCTGATTCACATGTACACCTGTCCCTCTCATGGTAGAGTCTCAGAGACTCCTGAGATTCCCTTCTGGCCTCCTTCCAGCTGCTCTGGTGAAAAGCTCTTGTCTTCTTTATGATGTCATCAATCTCTAGGAAACACCCCTCTCTAAACCGCATCCTTATGCTCCTTTAAATTCATCCTGATGAGCTTTAAGGGAATGGACACTGTGTGTGTGTGTGTGTGTGTAAGAGAGAGAGACAGAGAGAGAGAGAGAGAGAGACAGAGAGACAGAGAGACAGAGAGAATGTGTGTAAGAGAGTATGTGTCTGAGAAAGTGTATGTGTGTGACAGAGAGAAGAGAGAGAGAGATGTGTTTGCCAGGGTGTATTATACTAGGCATACCCTCTAGTCCACCTTATCAGAATCCTCAGTTCCATCAAAGCTCTGTCCTCACTCTGGCCAAGTCTCTATCACAGTGTCCATTAAGCTCCATTTAGAACATTCTCCAGATTCTCAAGCAGCCAGCATTTCCACATGAATCCAAACACTTTCTGTAAACACATTGCAAAGGCCTCTGAACCATGTACCATCAGGGACACTCCAGGGTCACCACCATTGCTCCGCATTAGACTTCCATTGCTGGCATAAAAATACCTGAGTTCATCAAGTGACAAGGAAAAACAGTTCCACCTTGGCTCACTGTTTCAGCATTCCTAACCCATGGGTGACTATTTCCAATGTGTTAGGCCTATGGTGAAGCAGGCCATCATAGCAGGAAGTGCCTGGACCACCACAGCAGCCAGACCAAGGAAAGAAACAACTGTTTTTATAAAAGTGTCTCCTTTGTGCCATTAAGTCCTGAGTCCATAAATGAACTAAGCCATTCCTAAGTTCAAGCTCTCAATGTCCAGTTAACTTCCAAAGGCCCCATTTCTGCTACCTGCTGTGTAGAGAATGGGAATCCCTGAAAACAGGAACTTCTGTAGGATTCATAAGGCCTACAAACCGAATCCCAATGATTCTATGGTTGTAGTAGGAGAATTATGAGTTGGATGACAACATGGGTTACACAGTGTGAGATCATGTCAATAAAAAAAAAAAAATCAAATCTTAATAATTAGTAAGCAAAGTCCTTATGCCAGCAGGGCTGACATTCTCATCAATATCACTACCATCACTACAGGGGAAATGAGGTGAGTGTATTTAGGGGAATGGGTGGTGCCTGTGGCAGACATTATGTTCTAACGCCAGTTGATGTCTTCTGAGTACTTCCTAGGCTCCACACAAACACCAGAACACCTGACGAGACTGTCCTTAATGACACGTGTTTGTAGATGGACAGGCACACAAAGAGGTAGACGAAGAACAAGCACATGTTACAACAAGGTCACAGCAGGTGAGATGCAGACCAAACCAGGTAGTGAACAAGGGGCAGATACAGTTCCTCATTCTTGGTTCTGCTCCTGGAGGTCTTCTGGCATCTTCTCTGAGCAGCAGGGAGAACTGGGGTGTTCTGGCCTTGATTCCACTTTCTAGTACCTGCCAGGAGGTATCCTCTTAGGCTGAAAGACCCTTACTCTCCAACTTCACCGTTTGGTCACAGTAAAAGCTGTCACTCAGGCTGACCATCTCACTGACCTTCTGAGACACGGTCTGTGATCCTCTGTGGGGATTGGCCTATGGGAAGAACATAGGGGTATTTTCTTGATTCATTAATCATGTAGAAGGGCCCAGCTGTGGTAGAAATGCTCTCTGTATGCTGTAAATAAAGGACTGTTTTGGCCTATGCACAGCACTGTAGAAGTGGGTGGAGAGTCAGAGGGCAGGCAGGTAGGAGAAGGGTGGAGTTAGTCAGTCTCCATCCAACCCCCCGAAGGAGGAACATGTAGAGGTAGAGGTGAGCCATGGGCCATGGCCATGTGGCAGACAGATTAATGGAAATGGGCTGAATTAAGATGAAAGAGCTAGCTAGTAATGGGCATAAGACATGGGCCAAACAATATGAAGTTAACTTAAGTATCTGATTCATTTCTTTGGGGGACAAAAGCTGCCGCGGACCAGGTTCCAAACCTCTGGGCCCAAAAGGGCCCCCGGAAAACCTTCTACAACAGATGGCTTCCAAACGTGGGCCGAACACCTGCATAAAGCCTAAGAAAGTTTAAAAAGCTTAAAGAGCATTCTAGATCACTGAAACAGAGCCAAAAGCGGCTTTCTGAATTACGTATTTGAATTGATTTATGGTACAGAGACGGTGCGGTGTTCAGGCTGGAATTTAAAAATGGCGTGTTCGTGGCACACAGTTTAAACTCCTACGTTTCATGGAAGGCTTGGGATAAGTGTGACTGATTTAAGGTTTCTGCTTATA
The DNA here is from genome assembly GCA_004025045.1 of Sigmodon hispidus. NCBI lineage: Eukaryota > Metazoa > Chordata > Mammalia > Rodentia > Cricetidae > Sigmodon > Sigmodon hispidus. Next base: position 73,587 of record PVIH01010603.1, read on the forward strand.
TTGAACAGAAAGGAAAAAGAGTTAAAAACAGTTTTTCTGGTAGCAGCATTTCCTGAGTCCGCTCTGGTTGCCAGCAGTGAGAGAGATGCAGCGGGCTCCTCCGCCATATTGAAACGTCGCCAAAAGGGGCAGAGTCAGCAGTTAAAGTGATACCTACATTTTAAAAGCTCTTTGGATTAGAAAATGATTAAGAATTCTCAATAAGGAGTGCTGTCTGCAGAATCCCAGCGCACTCTGGAGCAGGGGCAGGTAAACTCTGCCCCTGACCACATCCACAGCTCCTGCAGAGGGAATTTGCACGGCTCCCACCACGACCTCGAACTGAGTGAACCAACAACTGCAGGGGTCTCTGAAAGACAGAATCAGACCCTGACCAGAAAGTTGACAGGAGGCCCACAAACCCGAGTGCCACAATTGACCAGGACCCATCTAATCGTGAACCACTGAAGCCATGGGCAAACGTCAGTGCAAAAAAATTACATAATACTACAAAGGACAACATGGTAACTCCAGAAGAGAGTGGCGATCTTACAAATACAAGACCTGAACTGAGCAATGAAGAGGAAACAGAAGGAAGCAACACCAAAAATTCC